>BMAV01020104.1:204756-358403 GCA_019973955.1 Trichonephila inaurata madagascariensis
CAAGAGTGCGATGTGGCAGTGCATTGTCATCCATAAAGATGAAGTCTGGGCCAATGGCACCTCGGAAAAGATGCAGATGGGGAAGAAGTACCTCCTCACAATAGCGATCCCCAGTTACAGACCCTCTGTCGAAAATGGGAAGCTCAGTTCCGCCGTTCAGCATAATGCCAACCCAGACAAGAACTCCAGGACCACCGTAACGATGTCTTTCCTTGATGTTACTGGGATAAAACCGGGTCCCGATCTCTCTCCAAATCAAAACGCGTTGAGAATCGCTTCTGGTACTGAACCGACTCTCATCCGTAAAGAGAACACGACTCCATTGATCAGTTGTCCAGTTTTTGTGCTCTCTGTCCCACTGTAAACGGTGGCTTCGGTGGCCATCTTTCAACGGGAGGCAGCGTTCAGGACGGCGGGTGAACAGGCCCCCTTTGTGAAGGCGTCTGGCCACAGTAAACCGCTACACTTGTCGACCTGTTGCTGTACAGAGTTTCTGAGCAATGGCGCTTGCTGACTGCTGTCGACCTTTTTTCGCCTGCAGGATGATATATCGGTCATCCCCTGCAGTTGTCGTCCTCGGGCGGCCACACCAACCTTTCTAACAGCTGTACCTGTGGTTTGGAACGCTTTCCAAGGGCGCGAAACGACACTTTTGTTGATTCCGAACTCTGCAGTTACACTGGTGACAATACGCTTCTCCTCTAGCTTTCCGATCATTCTTCCACGTGTGAAGTCGTCCAGGTGATTTCTTCTAGCCATATTTCACGAACTGACTCACTGGCACTTGCAGAGAATATGGTGAATTGCGTCTCCGTCCTTCATTTCATTCATTGAGCAGCGCGCGCCGACATCACGCGTTTTGCGTACGCTCACATCGCTTCTGACGTTTTGTTCCTGATATTTGCATACGCATGACGTTTCTACTGACTTACGTGTACCCTCTACTGATCTCCAGACCTCCTTTTCTGCAATTTCATGGCTATCTGCTAAATTTTTACATTGTTGCTTAAGTTTTGCACACCAGTGTATATTGTGTTTGGATCTTGAAATAAGAATCTTGTTTGGATCTGAATATAACTCATTTCATGTGAAAGGTTATAATAGATTTTGGCCACGAACCCATGTCAACGTATTTCTCAAACTCAAACCCAATATTTTCTAAACACTTTTCGGTCGGAGCATTACTGATGTCTTTTTCAGAAGACTGTTGGTCATCGAGATCTTGCTTATTTTCATCTTTAATATTTGCTTATTGTGTTTCTCTGTTTACTTTGAATAAGTTCCTTTCCCTTTCGCGTGTTAATGTATCTGCTTTTGTTATATTCTTGTTACTTTGTTCCATTTTAAAAATAAGTTAAATTTTTGACATGTTTAATTTTTTCTTTTTCTCGATTTAACAGTAATTTTCATTTTTCCGCTACACTTTTATATTGTTAACTAAGTACTTGATTTTCTTGAAAATAAATTAAAAAGTTTAGGTCATAAAATTACGATAACACAACCAACTGTGCTTAATAAACTTAAAATATTCTAATAATTTTTATATATAATTATAATTATTAATTAATTATAATTATTTTTATATATAATATACTATATTTTTGAGATAACTGAAAAAAATTACCTAGTTAATTTTAAAAAAATAAAAAATCCTTGTCAATACTCGCAGAAACCTAAAACGCTGATTATTGTTATTAGCCCATCAGTTTAAAGGGGTATTTAAAAAAAATTTAGAATTATTTGCCCCACTTTAAATAAATATTGTTTTTCTGTTATCATCCATTATTTGTTACTACCTATACCTAAAAAAACATATTTATTAGGAAAATTAGGATCACTTTACATTTATCCATAACATTCGCGGGAAATCTCCATAATACACATACAATTATTGTTATTTTTTTCCATCCTATAGAAGTAATTAAGTTACTCATCACAAATTTTAAGACAACACACATAATTATGGGAAATCCTGATGTTTTCAATCTTTGAAAAATTGAAAATACTTAATCATTACTTCTCAATATCTTCCTACTTAAATAATTTAGAAATGTGTATCAGCACCTACTTTTTATTTGAATAAACAGGTACCTAAGTATGTTTTAATTGCAGGTAGTATGCACAAGACACAGCACCAAATCAGTATATTATTGTAAATTAGAATTATTATTGCACAAAAATAAATGGATACAGAAATAGTGCCACTGCGTTTGTATAAATGGTTGACGTTCGTCTGCGCCGCTCTATGATAGAGCCTCTGTTTATTAATTATTAATTTCCGCGTATTCGATGGTAGAGTGGAAGAACAAAAGTAAATTGCTCTTGCTCTCGAAAATAAAGATCAATTTGGTACGGTATTTCGGATATTTTTTAATTGTATTTTTTTACTGTTTTATTATTATTTTGATTGTAAGCATCTTTTTCTGTTTGTTATCTTCAACGGAGAACGGCCCCCCCCCTCTGGGCTGCAGCCCATTTAGCCCATACGTAGATCCGGCCTGGGGCCCACCTGTCTCAGCAAAAGTTCGTCGCTTGGCACCTGACAAGCTTAGGTTAGCGAAAAAGGAATTCGAGTTTATGCTGGAACAAGGAATTTCCCCACCTTCTAATAGCCCGTGGGCAAGACCATTACATCTAGTACGGGATTGGAGACCTTGTGGGGATTATCGAGCTTTGAATGTCGTAACACAACCTGATAGATATCCCATTCCTCACCTGCATGACTTTTCTCATAATTTACATGGATGCACTATATTTTCAACTCTCGATTTAGAAAGAGCCTACCATCAAATTTCAGTTGAACCATCTTACATAGAAAAAACTGCCATCTGCACACCTTTCGGTTTGCATGAGTTCACCAAAATGACTTTTGGATTGCGCAATGAAGCTCAAACTTTTATGCGGTTTCTTCATTCCGTACTTCGGGGCTTAGATTTTTGCTTCAGCTATATTGATGATATCCTCGTTGTGTCAAAGGATGAAGCCCAGCATATCAGTCATCTTAAACAAGTTTTTCAACGTGTTCAGGACGCTGGCCTTGTTATAAAGGTTGCGAAATGCCAATTCCTACAAACTGAAGTTTTCTTACGGCATCATATTTCTGTCAATGGCATGAGCCATCAAAGGAAAGAATAAAAGTAATCGAAGATTTCAAGCTTCCTGAGACTGTAAAGGAGTTGCGAAAGTACTTAGGAGTTATCAATTTCTACCATCGGTTTATTCCTAATGCTGCAGAAAATCAAGCCGTTCTAAACTACTATTTGAAAGGAAAGAAAAGTAATGACAAAAACAAAATTCATTGGACAGAAGAGTCAGTTCAAGCATTCGAAGATAGCAAGCGACAACTATGTAAATCGACAGTGCTCGTTCACCCATCAGAAAATGCACACATTTCCTTAATGGTTGATGCATCTGATACTGGCATTGGTGCCGTGCTACAACAATTAGAGCATGGAATCTGGAATCCCCTTAGTTTCTTTTCAGGGAAACTAACTGATGTCCAAAAACGATACAGCACTTATGACAGAGAGCTGCCGGCTGCATATTCTTCTGTAAAATATTTTAAACATTTTTTGGAAGGTAGAAATTTCACAAACATCACCGACCATGAGCCATTAATTTATGCATTTCGCCAGAAACTGGATAAAGCCACCCCTCGTCAACAAAATATATAAAATATTTCCCAATTTACTGTCGATGTTCAGCACGTACCTGGAAAAGACAACATCATTGCCGATGCACTGTCTCGAATAGACGAATTGCATCTTCAACTAGCAATTGATTCCGAAGGTATAGCAAAAGCACAGGAAATGGATGAGGAGTTAAAAGAGATTATTTCTTCCCATAACTCTTCTTTAAAATTAGAAAAAGTTCCAATATTTGGCTCCAACTTCGACATATTCTGCGAATGCTCTGCAAAGAAGAAGAGACCTTAGATTCCAGAAGCATTCCGGAGAATTGTGTTCAACAATATTCATAACCTAGCATATCCTGGAATAAGAACCACCACCAAATTGATAACTTCAAAATTTGTTTGGCCATCAATAAATAAAGACGCAAGAACTTGGGCTAGAAGCTGTATCAAGTGCCAAAGGTCCAAAGTCACACGACACGTACAGAGTCCTTTCCAGCAATATCACAATGTCACTAACCGTTTTACGGAAATTAATTTAGATATTATTGGTCCCTTACCATCATTTGAGGGATTCCGCTTCTGTTTAACTATCATAGATCGATACAGTCGATGGATGGAGGCATTTCCAATGCCTGACATTCGAACAGAAACAGTAGCAGATAACATACTAAAAGGCTGGATTTAACGTTTTGGAACACTATTAATCATTATCACTGATCAAGGAACACAGTTCGAGGCTCAGCTCTTTCAAAAACTTTCAAAATTAATAGGATTTAAACGCAACAAAACTACAACATATCATCCGCAAGGAAATGGTTGTATAGAACGCTGGCACCGTACTCTTAAAGCGAGCATAATGTGTCATGAAAACGTAAGTTGGACGAGATCACTTCCCATAATCAGGGTCGATCCTAGGGTATCGGCCGCCCTCATGCAAACACCAAATGTTCCATCCCCTAGAAAACTTTTCATATTTTGACTAATACTTAACGTTGACGTTAAAATCTACTTACATAAGAATAAAAAGTAAAACACATTAATAATAACTCAAATAAAATTTGAAGTGCAGAACTTCATTTTTTGGCCAGGTAATGAGTTATAATAGCGACAAAACGCTTTAACAAAATAATAACCTCTAACAAAAATATAACCTTTAAAATAAAAATAAACATTTTATAATAATAAAAATGCAATACAACAGAATTTACTCAAAAAATACAATCTAATAAAAATAAATACTAAGGCACAAATCTCGTGAAACGAAAAGTATATAAATCAGTCCTACTAAGACTAAGAAATAAACTATACCAGGGGTGTCCCACGCGGCCCGCCAGTACGTAAGTTGCGACCCGCTGACTCTTTTTAAATATCAGGTTTTTAAATTTTTTTCATTTTGAAATTAATTTGAGGGGAAATATATATATATATATATATATATATATATATATACGATCTACTACCTATAACAAGGTTATGGACCCAGAGCACTTTTACAGTCCCTTTAAGCATATTTTAAGATGAATCAATATGTAGAAAGACGGAGCCGACACTCATATTTCCATATACACATATATAATTACACATATCTCAAAAATTTAATACAATCCATTCTTCATCATATTTTTACATGCGATTTCAAATTAAATAAAATTATTTCATTTTGCAAGACTTTATTTTTGAGAGCACGGAATGTGTGTGTGAATGCACATTCCTCTTTCCATATACAAATCAATATCTTTTTCTTGTACAGATTTTTTTTAGAGTTTTCGGAGAACATAAAAAAATAGTAGTGAAATAAAGAAGAAAAAAAAAAATAGTTCCGAGAACAGGTACAATGCAAGGAAAAAGGAATATAAACTTAAGAAATAAACAACATACTTTTAAGTAAAAAATGAAATTTTGTAAAGTTTAATTTAACTGATTTAGATTGTCTGAAATGCAGATAAAATTAAAAATTAAGTAATTACCTGTAAGTGATACACCCAAATCTAAACCTTTTTTTGCCAATTTCACTATAAATATCCCACTACTTGGTACAACTGCTTCAGCAACATCAAACTCTGTAATCATTGAGATTCGTGGATGAGAGTTTGCTATTATACTTGAGATTTTGTCAATGGACATTCCTTCAGTACTTTCTCCATTTATAGCTAAAATTCTATCACCTACTTGTAATGTTGCAGATCTGAAAATATAAATAGGTTGAATATTTATATCAATGATCATTTTAGAAATGTAAAAGAATTAAAATTTTATACACATTTCTCAAATATATACACCTTATAAAAACCTACCTAAATAAATATGCTTCATACAATTCACCAACTAACCGAAATATTCATTTATACACATGTGAATAATCAATTAAAAAAAAATGTGATAAATATAAATATTTAAAATACAGAACTTTGTAACGCATATTAACACAGAAACTTTCTTTCAATCTTAACCGAAAAGCCATTACTTTATGACCACCCCTCATCTAGGATAATGAGCGTGAACCAAACCATGGCGCTTGGGAGCTGATGCGGCAGCAAAAAAGTTCTTAACCTTAATTGCCGTCTGGGCATATTTGACAAACGGGAAATTGTTGGCAGGCACAGTACCTAAAAAAGTATAACGATTCTTAATATTTCTTTATTTTATCGCAATCCTAAGCATCATAAAACAATATCCTGCACTCAAAAGATAACAAAAATTCAAAGTAATTATGTTTAACGGGATTTTTAGCATTGTATGTTAAAAAAAAATTTTTTTTAAGTCAGGCGAATAGGATGACGTTCCCAATCTTATAGCATCTTCGATATTGCTATCGTTAAGTCGAGATCTGATGGTTGATTTAATTGTGTTTATTGTTGAAAACGATGATTCACAAAAATTTGAGGAACCCAACTAGTATTTAAACCTAAAATAAAACGTGAACAGTTTTAAAAGTTAAATCGCAGAGAAAATTCTTCTGTGCAACAGATTCAACACGAGGATCTTGAACGACACCAACTAATAAGACCAAACAGTGTTACCAGTACTAGTGTTAACATAAGAGTGTTGCTAATACAATCATTTTATTTCTAAAAATAGGATGAAAAAATTCGTGGCGGGCCGCGGGTTGGCCATGGTTGATAATAGCGAACAGTCGCGGGAACCCCTGCTGTAGCACCCATGAGCTATCTTTCCACACAAAGAGGATTGCGTAAAATAAAGGGAAAAGCAGGTGATCTCAATAAAGGTCAAATCGAATTTCAGAAACGTTGCTTTTAATGGGTTGCTAAGATACACAGCTGTTGCGATAAGTTTAATATGGATGGTGAAAAGTGGTTTGTTGCACGAATTCCAGAGGAGAGTGCAGACATTTCCTACAACGACAAATATCACCAGCAATTACCCAGACGGTGGTCCTCAACACACAATATTGCATACACTGCTGCCTACGGGCTTACACAGGCAGCACCATCATCCCATAACTGCGCCGACGGTATGTCATATCCTACTTCGTCCGCAATGAACCATGGAACATCGACATTTTTTTTTTTTTTTTTGTAAAGTGATCCTTCTTTACACTAAAGAGGTGATCATAACGTAATATCTCTTCATTGTAAAAGCAACAAAGCATAAAATAATTAATAAACTTTTACAAAATAGATTAATACAACTGCATAAAAACACGAAATTGAGCTAAATAAAACTTTTTGCTCTCGATACCTTCATTAACATAATAAAGTTAGAATTCTAGTATAAAATATAAACGTATGCGCTAACTTTTGAAAATGACAAAGCATAATGGATATTTAGCAGATTCGTAAAATGACACGTAAACATTTTAAGTTTTAAAAGATAACATTATTATTGGAATTGAAAAACGGCCATTTTGGATTCTTGCAGGATCACTGTAACGATACAAATTATATCCACGACGGGATATAATTTGAAGCTTGTATCATTACCATCCTCAAATACTGCTGTTAAAGGACCTTGTTTCATGCACTGTTTTCAACTAGAAGCACACAGCAGATGTTTTACTCCTTCCACTGCTCGGCACTGTCAGATTTCGGAAATATTTTCCGAAAAGAGGAAAGGCATGATCAGCTGCAGTCAGTGTACGCTACGTTCCACAACAAAAGATATCTAAACAGTGTCCCCCCATTATACATTCGAATGAACATCGTCGTAGAAAAAAAAGAATTCTTTTTTTTTGGATCAACTGGTTTTTTGGTTTCTTATTTGTGACGTGCATTAGAGTCTTCACATGATCGGCAATATATAGGCCTACGTGAGAAATGCATATGTCAGGTCAACATTCGTCCCGAAATTCATAATTTTTTTTGGGGGGGGGGGGCATTAAAACAATTGAATTTCTTTTTTATGACATTTTTTATATGTTTGGAAGTATAGAATGCTCGAAAAGTATGGCACACATTTCAAGAGAAATTTTTTAAAAAAGAAAATTTTCACTGACGGTTTTTCATGCTTTATAAAGAAAATATTAAAGTTTTTGTTTAATGAAGTTCAAACTAGATGGCGTTACGTCCCCATTTTACAGCAATTTCGTTTCAAAATGGCTTCACCGTAAGAACAAGCGCAAACTGAAGTATAACGAATCGAATTTATATCTGCAACACAGGTAAATTGTAAATTTCGAAGTACCTACAATCGAGGTCTACCTTTAAGATCCACAATTTTTAAGTGATACGAAAGATTTATGACAATAGGTAGCACATTAACAAAACCAAAATCTGGCCACCCTAGCAGAAGCTGCAATGACATGATACAAACCGAAGGTGAAGAATGCTTTCGTCGTAGTCCTCATAAACTGATTATTCGCACGCTCCCCTAGCACCTTTTGCAAATACAAAAATCAGTTGAGCATAATGTAGTGTAGTGTATAGAAGTGTATGGCTTCATGTGTCCAACTGTTGCAGGATAAACCTCGACGTCGAACATTTGCAGAAGAAATGTTACAAAAAATGAAGGATGATTAAACTTTTCTACAACAAGTAATGTTTTCAGATGAGGTAACGTTTCTCATGTCAGAGAGTGCTAATCGACACAATACTCGAATATCAGGATAAGAAAATTCTCATGAAGTCATACAGGAACCAAGAGACAGTCCTAAAGTAAACATGTAGTATGGTTCCCTGTAAGATCGAATATTTTGCCTTTTTTTCTTTTCCGAAGAAACTGTCCCCTCTGACAATTATTTTGAAGTACTTCAAATTTTCGCATTTCTTCAAGAGGTCTTGAAACCCAATAAAATTTTCCAGCAGTATGGGACGCCATCACACTCGAGTTTGAAAGTGCTAAGAACTTTACATGACAAGTTCCACGGGCGATGTATGGGAAAAGGAGATGCCCTAGATCTCAAAAAATAACACCTTTGGACTTCTAATTATGGGGATAGGTGAAAAACATTGTTTATCAATCTTCACATCGTGACAATGGTGACTGAAAAGTCGGATATTCATTGTTGATCCTGCAAGGCTTCACAGAACATGGCTAGAAATCTCACATATATTCGATGTGTTACACGCGACTCATGGTGCGCACATTGAAATCGGGCAACAAAATATGAAAAAAAAAAACTTTATTTTCTTAATGGAACACACACAAAATAAACCCCCATAATTATATATATATATATATATATATATATATTTGTTTATTCGTAAATAATATTTGAAAGTGTAGCCATACTTTTCGGACAAACGATGTACAGGGTGGCCATAATTAAATTGCAAGTGTTCAAAGAGTGCTGGAGAGAAAACCACTGGAAATATTTCAGTGAAATCTGGTATCGACACGTTTCAGAACATGCGCAAATCAAATATGCAAATAAATAAATAAATAATAATAATAAATCGCCATTTTCACCCGATAGATGACGCTGTACTATATTTTAACGCTACCTGGTGCATATATAACTTCCAAAACCAATAAGCAGAGTATAATGACATTTACGATGCATATAAGCAATATAAAACATCACTTACAGTTTATCAAAATTCCATACAATTCGTTTCAGTAATTAAATTTTTACAGTATCATGTAATCAAAAATTAACGTAAATTAAGATCACAAACTAAACAATCCATAAAGACGCTTTGGAAAACAATTAAACCATTATTTATTCAATCAAATGATCACATGATGTGCTCAATATGCGAACCACCAGATGCAGCTACATGCTGAAAACGTAAAAAAGCAATCACCACCCCGCCGCATTTAAAATCTCTGTTGTAACACACCTCCCATGTCTCATTATGCTAGGTTTCAATTCAGCAACAGAAGCAGGTCGTTCTCTTTAAACCATATCTTTCAGATGTCTCCACAGATAAAAATCGCAAGGATTAAGATCCTGTAAACGTGGGGGCCAAGCGTTTTCGAAACCTCTGCTTATGACTCGGTCCGCACCAAAGGTATCATGTAGCAATTTTTTAACAAGTTTAGCGAATGTGAGGGGTGCTCCGTATTGCATAAATCCCCTTGTTTCTACACAATGTCTCTCTTGAAATGTTGGAATAAATTGTTTAAGTTAGGGTCTCAAAGAAAAAAATATTGGTCACAAGTCATTCCACACCATACAGTTACATAATCGGAATGGAGGGTTTTTTCACGTTTAGCGTATTGGTTGCTCGTTTCCCATATCCTGCAGTTATGTGCATTTACATTACATGATAGTGTAAAATGCACTTCGTCTGTCTACAAGATCCTCTGTATCCAAGAGTCATCCTCACTGATTTTCAACAGGACAAAGTTTGCAAAATCAATTCTCAGGGTGTTATCTTAAGGTTTCAATTCTTGAAGCAATTTAATTTTATGCGGATAACGCCAAAGAATGTGGCACAAAACTTTATGCACAGTTGACCAGGGAAGATATAATGTCTGAGCTACACTTCTTGCTCTCACTTGTTGCAGCATACTGGCTCCTGAACTGCTACTCGTAGCAGCAATAGCGTCATCAAATTGTTGCACTCTATCCGGGTTTATGGGATGCCGTCCTCTTGTGCCTGGAATAACGCCCCCAATTCTCCTGTTTCTTCAAATTCAGAAATCATTTTTCAATCCATTGGACCTCTTTTTAATCGTTTCATAAGCCGGTATTCTTTCACAGTAGCTGAATAATTGCTGCCATTCTGATAGAATACCTTTACTAACAATGCAAGTTCCTTTTTATTTAGTCATGATTGACTATTACTCAATGTGATCTTTTTATACTATTCGATGGGCTTAAAATTTGCATATATGCTGTACATAAGCATTAAAATACGGCACAGCGTCATCTATTGGGTAAAATTGGCGATTTTCTTTTTGCATATTGACTTGGGCATGTACTGAAACACGTAGATACCAAATTTCCCTGGAATATTTCTGGTATTTTTCTCTCCAGCACCCCTTGAACACTTGCAGTTCAATTATGGATAGCCTGTATTTTGCTTTTATTAGATAATGTGGTTAACAGAACTGTCATATACACTGCTGTGCAAAACTTAAGCAACAGGTGTTTTTTTATTGCCATAACTAAAATCATGAGACAGCATTTTGTACTTAAACGATGACGAAAGCATAGTTGCGTAAAAATGAATAAAATGCATATAAGGGCTTTGTTGAATTTATAGTATTGTTACATATTATTGTCTATCCAAGAGGAAGAACAAGCAGCTGTTCCTTAGAAAGAAATAAGCCCTCCCATTTCTGCAAATAGTTGCATCACACTCCCTCTCCATACTTAGCACCACAGATTGTCCAACAATTCTTGAAGTAAGAGTGCCCAATCCTGAACCAGCATCTGTTTCAGTTGTTGAGTGCTCCCCGGCACATGTAATCGTGCTGCAGGGTGTCTCCCCAAAGCATCCCTCTCATGTTCTTTGGGATTGAAATCATGGGAGAACGCTGACCAATCCACTCGAGTGATATCTTCATTTTCCAGAGGCTGCTGAACAGCAGCAGTCTGGTGTCACTGTGCATTGTCTGGTCCAATAGCACCACGAAACAGACGCACATGGGGAACGATCACTTCCTTACAATAACGATCCTCTGTCGAAAACGTGAAGCTCAGTCCACCCGTTCAGCATAATACCACGCCAGATGACAACTCAAGGACCACCATAACGGTATTTTTTATTGATGTTACTGGGAAGAAAATGTGCCCCGACTTCTCTCCACATCAACTGGCGTTGAGAATAGCTTGAGGCAATGAAACGACTCTCCTCTGCAAAGAGGACAAGACTCCATTGGTGTGATGTCTAGTTTTTGTGCTTCTTGCACCATTCTAAACGGTGCCTCCGATGGTCAACTTTCAAAGGGATGCATCGTTCAGGACGACGGACGAACAGACCACCTTTGTGACAGTAAACCGCCTTGCTACTGAATACAGTTGCTGAGAAATGGCACTTGATGACTGGTAAGATGATACATCGGTCACCACTGCAGTTGTTTTCCTAGGGCGACTGCCACCAACCTTTCTAACAGTTGTACCTATGGTGTGGAAGGCTTCCCAAGCGCGTAAAACGACACTTTTGTTGATTCCTAATTCTTCAGCTACACTGGTCAAACCACGCCCCTCCTCCAGCTTTCGATCATTCTTTCACGATTGAAGTCGTCTAGGTGTGTGTGTGTTGATTTCTTCCAGCCATATTTCCTGAAAGAACTCACTAGAACTTGCAAAGAATGTCTTTAATTGCGCCTCCGTTCTTCCTTTTATTGTAGTCATGAGATGCGAGCGCCGACCGCACACGTTTTGCGCTCACTCACGTCGCCTATGACGTTTTATTCCTGACATTTGCATACGCATCACCTTTCTACTGAATTACATGTTCAGTGTGCTGATCGAAATAACAACTTTTCTGCAGTTTCATGGCTATCTGCTTAAAATTTACATTGTTGCTTGAGTTTTTGCAAACCAGTGTATATGATGCGTAAAATATACAAACAAAAAGTACAAAATCATTTGCTCAAAAAAATTGATACAAAAAAAGAAAAGAAATTCACTTAACGAAACCGCACTTACCAATCAGTTAGAAACCAACAGTTATTGAAATACAATGAGCAGGAGAAATTACAAACTTCATGAATTTTTTAAGAAAATAGCAACGAGTTTCACGGTTTTCGTTTCTAAATTTTCTGTTAAAAAGATAAACAAAAGCTGCCGAGGAGAAAATATCGGCGGATGATGAAATTTTTGTGAAAATGCCTAAAAATTAACAATATAGACGTAAAGAATAATGAAAGGCTAAAAATCATAAATTTGGCCATGTATGTAAAAATAATTCATTCTTCTTAAATATTAATAATATCTAAAGCTTTCATATTAACACTTATTGCCCAGCTAAAAAAAGCATAGTATTTTTTTTTCCAAAAAAAAAAAAAAAAAAAATCACTATTTTAAAATTAACTTAATTATTATAAATACACAAAATGCATTCACTTTTTTTTGTTAAAGCAATAGCAAAATGCAAAACATTTATGCAAAAAAAAGCTATTTTTCACTGACATATATTCATACTAATAAGATAAACCTTTATTGAAATGGATATTAAAAAATTCAGTTTCAAATTAATTATATAAATAATTATGTAACAATAGCAACCTTTCCGCTGGACTGCCTTGATCAATGCAATTAATTATAGGTGGATTAGTTAAAGTATCAGATGGATGTGATGGTCCATTTATGTTGAATCCAAATCCTTTGTAGTCTGCATGAAGAGATACCTCTGTTCTGTCAGTATGGGCTACAGTGGAAGAATTGAAGCAAGAAGCAGAATTTAAAGATGCTACAAAATAAATAAAACTCTAATGAAATATTAATCAATAATTACACTCAACAAATTATATAATGGCATTCAAATCATTCACACAAGTATTTTACTTTTGAAACAAAAACAATTTTAATTTAGCTTGGAAGTCCTCACATACAGGGTTGTCTCATCAAGACCAGCTAATCTCTGCAGTCAGATTCGTTATTTGAAATACATTAACGAATGCCTAAAGAGCTTTAACCTCTACAACCCATAGTTTTGAGAAAAGTGTTTAAGAAAATATATAACACGACATCCGGTTTACGAAAAAACTTTTAGTCGAAACACGAACATTGGTATTTAAATAATTGTAAATATGAAGATGTTCGAATTGTCCCTCGCGCATATGGGGGCATGCATGTGCAAGTTGTGGAATGGTTCACTGCACACGTTGCAACAGCGTAGAGTTCATAAAAGTGAAGAAACTGCCAATTATTTCAAAATGCCCCATAGGAAGAAATATAAAGGGTCTGGAAAACGGAGATCTGCGTTAGATCTGGAGAACGTGGTGTCATAAAACAGGACTCCTTACATCTAGTGTATTCGATATCTAACCAATGACACACAAGAGAGAAAATGCGCAGGAGTTCTATTGTCCTGGAACCATAGGCCACATACTGCTGCTAAGGACATGTCACCTATAATCATTTAATACATCACAAAGAAATATCAAATAAGAATGTCCCTTGAGCCATTCAGAAGCAGATAAAGTCCAGTTAATTGATTGCCTAGTATGCTGACCTACACGTTTATAGACCAACGGTCCTGATATCTTTGTGGGAGGATTGGAGCCTGACCACATACAGCTGTTGTGACAGTTGAAAACCCCCATCACTTGTGAATTGTGCTTCATCCATCTACAAGATACGTGCAATAAAAGTATTATTGAATTCATGTTGTTGCAATAACCATTCACCAAAGTCAATACATCCTGTGCACAGTACTCCTATCAAGGCGTAATGTACACCCTCGCATCATGGGGGGCAGAGTTTTAGTGGGCTCAAAGCCTATGTTATGTTGTGGTTTTGCAAGCCTTTGTAAGATCGGACTTGGGGACCAAAACCTGACTTCACAGGGGGGCTCCAATATTCTCCGTTACACCACTGACTCCTATTCGCATTCATCCATCTGGCTAGTGCGTGTGTACTCAACTTGGGACATTCTTTACTCATTGAAGTATTGCATCTTTGTAGTGTAAACCCACCGTACATTCTTCAACCAACATTTTAGAGATTAGTTGTTGGGTAGAAGCTTCCAATATTTTGTATTCTGACTACCAGCGTACATTCTTCAACCAATATTCTAGAGATTAGTTGTTGGGTAGAAGCTTCCAATATTTTGTATTCTGACTCCCAGCATGCCAGAATCTATTGGGCGACCAGAAGCCCACATAAGCTAGACTTAACCAGATTTTTTGGTTATAAATTTCGATCCTTCAGTGCCAAGTGGGCCTGTAGATCTTCTGCGCCCAGGGCCCAAAATGAGCTTAAATCGTCACTGCAACCTGCGGATGGACAATGGGGGGGATTGAGACAAAACAATACTCCCTTGAAGTTTGTATATAGGGTGTTGCATTTACACTGACTAGAGATATTCACTAGAATATATTTTCATAATGCGAAGATTACCAGTAGTTACTAGATTTAGCCTTTTAAATACGATTCAAAGAAAGGCTTGCAGTCATTTCACATGTAGTAGACAGTAATTTTCCAATTTCAATCCATTTCTATTCAAAACTTTAAACAAGAAAGAGGAAGAAGGGGTACATGTCAGTCATCGGTTCTACTAGAAACTTATTTTTATGGAACTGTACATCAAAATAAAATGTAAAGACAAGGCCATTTGTAACACCCTATCAAGGCATCAACGATATGGTGCTCATCCTGGGGGTTACCTGGCCTTTAAGTGTAGCAGGCAGGATGAATCCACTCAGATTCGATTTTCCAGTGGATATCTTCGATGTTTGATTTATTGCAATGGAACCAAGTCTTTCCCAATTAACACCAAGTGTGGCATTAGCGAAACCTTTCCTGATCATATCCTTGATTTTTTGGGGCTCTCCTAAAAAAAGATCTTATTTTCAACTTATTAATGGTTGTAGATTTTCATCAGGTGAACAATATGATGGATCCTTGTAAACAACAACAAATAAGTTTTATTTTTTAAAAAGTTCAACTGTTATTGCAAATTTGATGAATCAGAAAAAATAAAGTGAAATTCTCACCATCAAAAAAAGAAAAAGAAAAGTAGCAAGGAAGATATTTCAACAGAAAAGTTTTGATATCAGCACATATTTTATAAAGTATATACTAAGGAATTTGCAATGCAAATATAATGCTAATTGAATTGTGAAATAAATGTCATAAAAAGATGTTAGTATTTCAAATTTGAGAAGCTTCATTCATTATCAGAAAAGGCTGAATTACTGGAAGGAGTCAAAATTCATTGAATAAAAAGTAGAAGATATTTAAAAAAAAAAAAAAAAAAACATTTAGAAATATTTTAAACATTTCTAAGCATAGTATTTATAAATTTAAGAAATTTGAGGTAGAAAATCATGAAACCCAGATTCAATATGTTTCAGCAAAAATACAAGATTATAATCACTGATACACCTAAATCACAAAATACAAATCATATTTTCTATTTTTACACAGAAGAAAATGCATGACTGAACATATACATCTAACAAAGTCACATTTTTTTAGTAAATATTACACCAGATGAGGAAAATAAAGTTATAGTTCTACTTTCTTCAAATAACGTTTATTAGAAATATAATGAAGTTGATTATTTCACATTTAATTTTCCATGTGATTTAAAATGAATAGATTACAAACGGTTATAACTAATTGAAACGAATTTATCAATAACAATTACACACAAGTAAAAGGATGTTGAAAATTCAAAAAAATTGAAGTACACATCATTTCAATATGCAGTGCAATCTAGGATACTAAGAGATTATTCCTTTTACTGAGGAAATAAATTAGATTATCAACAATTGTGCTATTTTAACCTTTACAATTGTAAGAGAGTTAAATTGGACCCTTTGATATAATCCATGTTATTTAAAGCTTTTTTTAATTTTCCCGAAGTAAAAATATCAGATTAGAAAAATATACATACAACAGAGAAATATATTTACAATAGAGAAAGATGATTAAATATTAAATATTTTGAAAAACTATTTTTGGAACAAGCTGGAAATAGGCAATTTAACAATTTTTTATTCCATTTTTATACATAAATTACATGAAATAACTTGTTGACACAGTAACTATCTGTGACACAAAGGATATCAAACTTATTCCCTAATTTTTGAAACATTCTTTGTAATATGACAGTTCTAATGAAGGATATAGCATTTACAATTAATATCCTGCGTTTCTTTTTTAAACGCCATCGAATATTCTTTTAATGACAAATGAATATATTATATGTGTTCATCTGTGTATCAATTATACTAAGCTTTAACTACAAATTGTGTTTTAAAAATTTTATTTAAAAAAGTTAAAGAAGACAGTTACTATTGCTCCATATATTTATAGAACAGCTCAAATATGAATATCTCAATTACCTATAATATCTTATTCTTAAAAGAAAGAAAAGTATTTCCTTACTTAATAAACCTGTCTGCTTTTTTTTAAAAAAATTACATTCAACTTGCCTTTTTTATTTGGAATATCATAGAAAATGAGTATGCGAGTTTTGTGTGTGTTTCTTTTTTTAAAAGTTTCTAAGCCTTAGTTATTATACTGGTTATTTAAGATCCTATTGCAATTCCAGCGAGATAAAGCAATATACTGGATCAAGAATAGTAACATGTTACATGTTTATTAATTTTTAGCATTTCATTTTGATAAATAAGTAAATAAAATGCTTCCTTAAGATTCTGCGCGTGTGTATGTATGTGTGTGTGAAAAATTCTGCTGCCTTATTTTTACTTTCACCAAATCTTACACCATACACACAGTTCTGATTGACAAGTAAAAACAGAACTGAGAGAAATATTTTCCCTAAGAGTAATGAATCAAGAGGAAATGTTGATTTCACACTATAAAAAAAATCAGCCTGTAGCAGACAAAATATAATCGAAATTCATGGACCTTTTCTCTAACATTTCCAAAGATTTAAATTTTAAAATGAACATATTGTCCTAGAGGTTTTATTGTGGATGTGATTATATATCTAAAATAATATCTAAAGTTATCAGACAAAACCTCTACGACCGCTTGGCTTCAAATTTTTAATAAAAAATTGTACAGCCCAAATTTGTCCCTTGCGTAACAATTTTAGTCCAAATGTTTCATCACTCTTAATGAGTAATTTATATATATATATATTGTAAATTTTATAAAATCCAACAAAATGTTCAGATCTCAACTATGATTGACTGGCAAATTTTGCAAACCAATTTGAAAATTAATTTTTTTCATTCTCAAAGAACATTTTTTTTTTTGGTTCTTCTATATTTTGCAATAAATTCAATTGACAAACTTTATTTGATTGCATCTCACATGCTCTCCCATGCCATTATACTTCCAAATCTGTAAACTATCTCTATCATGGTTTCTTATAAACATAAACTACATTTGACGCATTTTATTTCAAAATTAATCAAAACTTATAAATGCATTTTTGTTTTCTTTCTTATTGGGTGAGGATTGGACTTCAGACAAATTTTCTAGAATTTTAATAACTGCTGAGATTGGCCTCCCATGAGCGAGTGAAGTCAATTGGTAGCACTAAACTAAGATGGGCAACCATTCAGAGTCCAAATTCTGCGTCACCATTTCGAAGACGGCAGTTGATGTTTAGGGCAGGTTTACATTACTTATCTACAGGTCCATGGATGTGCAATCTATACTAAATTGAGTATACATCTATATTGAGCCAGAAAGAAACTGTCCAAAAGCCCAGAATTCAGCATGACAATGTCACAATAGCAGTTTCCCCATCTACAGCACCAGATGTAGAAGGCTGCAAGAGGCCGGAATTCCTATAGATGCCATCGTATCAACACGTAAAAGCCCAACTATTAGGTATTTTTACTTTTTTCCATGCAAGCTTCGAGTTTTGAAAGAGGATCTCTGAAAGAGGTTCAATATATTCAAATATTCCAATAAATTAATGTGTCGAATAGTGTTTAAAAATATTTTTAAGTTTTGTAAAGTGCAATTTAAAAGAAATATCATTGCCATTGCAAAAAACTTGAAATCATAAAAGGTAAATATTATTTTAAAGGCACAACATTTGTGATTTTATTGTTTACTAATATCTCAAAGGTTTGAATTAGTTTTCTCTATATCTCTCTCTCTCTTTCAATCCATTTTTATATTGAATCCATTTAAATCTTGAATTTATAGATATTTCTGAGTCTGGGTTTGTAACGTAGTAAAGCTGAAAAAAAAGGGGGTAAATTTTGATGTATTTTTAAATAAAAACTTACCATCTTGTGAAAATGATGTAACAGGATCAAAAGTTGTATTACATCCATTACTAGATTGATCATAACTGCGTTTTAAAACAAATGGAGGTGTTATAGATGCATAAGGGTAACCGGAATTAATAGAAAGTTCACCAAAAGACGAAAGCGTGTTATAGCAGGAATTGGCAAAACTAGATCTTGCAGCAGAATAGCGAGTAGACACAATGCCTTGAAAGAAAACATTTAAATTTTTAATCAAATATACATTTTAAATAGTTTCGTTTATATTACATATTAGAAACTACAATTCATAAATCTTTAAAAACATGAAAATAGGTTATATTAATGTCTTAAAGAAATATGTAACAAAAAAAAGGGGGCATGAGATTTTACACTGCTGGCCATTAAATTTGCAACATCATGAAGGAGTGGTTTCACATTACTGGGAAAAGATCACGAGATATGCAAATAATTAGCATTAAGGCGAATCGAACTATGCAGAAGAAAGAAACGGTATTTAAAACTGTACAGGAAATATAAGAGGAAATTTATGTAGCTGGTACCTCATTTAGAAATCACAATTGAATATTAGCTGTTTGTAAGGAGATCGTGTAGTGTATTGTAGAAGGAAAAACGACTACTAGCACAAGCCGGAATCGATGGATTCAGAAGGGTCATACTAAATACCATGCAGGATTTCAATGGCCTCCCACAATTAACACCTAAAAGGACAAACAGGTTGTCTTTTCAGCCTTGCAGGATCACAAAGCCACATAAAGAACCTTAAAATAGGATTCAATTTAATTTTTATTAACGCCGCATTCTAAAACAACGCGAGGGTTGTTGGCGACGGCCCACGTAATTTTGAATTTCGGTCAAGAAACGTACATCAGAGCTGGCACCCCACCCTCTAAACTTCCACGTGGTGCTAAAGTGATAACTGACCTACAGTCCCTCTACATGGCAGGTATTCAGTGGCACCAGGACTCGAAGCCCCGATTCGACACCACCAGCCTCGAGTTCGTGACCATCATCACTCAGCTACTGCAGCCACCTTTGAGTTAGGAAATAAGCTTGTTTTCATCATGACAAGGATCCGTATAGAAAGTTCAATAATTTTTGAAGTAGCATGCACTGTCCACACGGTGACTATTGATGTGGCGTGCCTCGGCATCCACCTAATTCCTCTTAACTGGAACCAACCGGCGAGCAGGAGAAGTGAACTGATATGAACGGTCACTCGCTCTAAAAACTTCTCTCTCTGACTCGCACGAGGAAAGATGTGCTTTCCCCTTTATTCAATTTCCATGTTTCAACCTAAGTAATTAGTAATTCTTATAATATTTTATAATGCTGTAAATTAAAAATATGTTTAACCTTTTTTTATCATTCATTTTTACTATTTATATGGCGTGTAATAAACCTTAAATATATTCTCACTTCACGCCATAATTGGTGACCCGGACGTGATCCGTTAACATCCAATTCATTTTAAAGATAATAACGTTAACTTTTTAATTTTCTAATTTTAATCTCATCCTCGGATTCTTCCCACCATCAATGATCAATTTATGTTCATTTCATGTCTGAGCTGTCGCTGGAAAAACAGTAAGTTTTTATACTTTTCTTTTTCATTAAGTGGGCTGTATGTTTTTTCAAAAATTTCTGTTGCACTCACGTTTAACATACGCCGAATAATTTTTTTTCAAAAACTGTTTGCCCATTTCGCGAAGAAATAATTTTTTGTGTATCGCATGCATGTAAGATTTTTAATCCTGTATTCCTATTTTACGCAAATATAATTTCATTTTCCTAACATTTGTTTTTCAACGTAAAATCTACTTATGTAAAAAGATTTGTATTTACCTTCCAACATGCCTAATCAATGTGATAGTAACCAGATATCCCACGTGGCAGTCAAACCACCACCTTTTTGCAAACATAACCCTGCTCTATGGTTTGTGCGATTAGAGGCGAAGTTCGATTTAGGCAAAATTTTAAATGATACCACTAAATTTAATTATGTTTTGTCTGCTGTTGAGTCAGACATTTTAAATTTTGTTAACGACTTGGTTCTAAAACCACCTGAAAACAGAAAGTACGAAGCTTTAAAAAAGCGTTTAATCGAAGTGCATTCAGAAAGTGAAGATTCTAAAATTCGAACTCTCCTCCAGGGTTTAGAATTAGGGGACCAACGGCCATCACAGCTCCTTACGCGCATGCGTTCCCTCGCAGGCGATAATGTTGGCGAGCCACTCTTGAAATCGCTGCGGCTCGGACGTTTGCCTAACGGAACGCAAACAATTCTTGCTGCTCTCAACGAAAACTTAGATCAGCTAGCTACAGTTGCGGATAAAATCAATGACCTGACTTTTTCCCAAGGAATTAATTCAGTTGCAGCAACATCTGACAAAAAAACTGCACAATTAGAACAACAAGTTGTTCAACTTACGCAACAAGTAAGCGAACTAACTAGTTTCGTGAAGCGCTCCCGTAGCCCAGCCCGCAACTCAAACCATTTCCGCAATCGCAGTAATTCGCGGAATCGTTTTAAAAGGTACCAAGAACCCACAAATGGATATTGTTTTTAAGATACAAATTTTGGCAACAAAGCAAAAAAGTGTGTTACTCCATGCTCTTTTCGTACGGAAAACTAGAATGACGATCGTCTCCTGGCCTCATTGGCGATCGCCTCATTAACCGCATTTTATTGGCCGATAATTCCTCTAAGATAACTTTTTTGATCGATACAGGAACGGATATTTCTGTTATTCCGAAATCTTTCGCGCCTCATGCTAAAGTTCAACAAGACTTAACTTTGTACGCTGCGAACGGCACAAAAATACAGACTTATGGCACAAAACAAATTTTACCCGATTTAGGTTTACGACGCCAATTTACCTGGTTTTTCGTAATCGCAGATGTACGCCAACCAATAATTGGGGTTGATTTCCTAAAACATTTTAATTTGCTTGTCGATGCTAAACATCATAGTTATCGACGCCAACACTAAACTCTCTTCGAACGGCCAACTTCCAAAAATTAAGTCTGTAGCATCTAACCTAGCAATAATAGTCGGCAATACTAAGTTCGATAAGGTTTTAAAACAATATCCCGAATTAATTAACCCTTCACAACCGATAAATGTTGATACTTCGAATCAAGTTTATCATCACATAGAAATTAAAGGCCCCCCCCCCCAGTATTTTCAAAACCTCGTCGCCTCGCACCCACAATTTTAAAAGCTGTTAAGAAAGAGTTCGAATACCTTATGGCCCAAGGTATAATTCGTCCGTCAAAGAGTCCCTGGGCAAGCCCACACACTGCATGTTGTTAAAAAATCTAATGGAGAGTATCGACCCTGTGGTGATTACCGTAGACTTAATTCAGTTACCGTGCCCGATCGCTATCCAGTCCCTCACATCCAAGACTGCACTTAAAATCTGTATGGAAAAACTATATTCACTACTTTGGATTTGGCCCGAGCGTATCATCAAATAGCAATAAATTAACCCGATATTCCTAAAACAGCCGTAACTACCCCATTTGGTCTATTCGAGTATACTGCTATGCCCTTTGGACTTCGAAATTCCGGTCAAACATTTCAGAGACATATGCATCAAGTCTTAGCTCATCTAGAATTTTGTATTCCATATTTTGATGACTTACCAATAGCATCTTCCTTTGAGGATGAACACCTTGACCACTTACATCACATCTTTTCTCGTTTAAGAGATTACGGTCTCAAGTTAAACCCTGATAAATGTGTTTTAGGCAAAACATCTGTAAAATTTCTGGGTTGTCTCATAACACCTGAGGGTGTTAAACCACTTCCCGATAAAGTCGAAGCCATTGCAAATTTTCCTAAGCCAGATACCATTTCACAGCTAAGGCGTTTTCTGGCCATGTTAAATATTTTATAGACGTTTTTTACCCCATGCAGCCGAAGCACAAGCACCTCTTACAAGTTGCTTACTAATTGTAAAAAAAACGATAAACGTCCCATTCCTTGGAACGAGGAAGCAGAGGCCGCATTTATGCAAGGCAAATCCTCATTGGCTAACGTTGCAACCCTAAATTATCCTACCCCTGATCAACAACTCTGTTTACTGGTTGACGTGTCCAACTCCGCAGTTGGAGGTGCATTGAATTGATTGACGGAAAATGGTCCTCAACCTATCTCGTTTTTCTCACGTAAACTGAGTGCAACAGAAACAAAATACATCACATATGACAGGGAACTTCTTGCTATATACATAGCAATAAAACATTTTAGGCAACAGCTGGAAGGACATAATTTTATAATATTGTTACGTAGATCCGAGGGTTCGGGGATTTTATGCAAAACAATCACAAAGAAAATAAACAGTTCTTTAAGAGCGATGCGAATTTATTATCAAAAATCCAGTCCTTTAAATACAGGATTCAGCAGCGATATTCACAGAGTAAATATCCAAAGGTCTCCACACCTTCAACACAGCAATCAAACACAATAACAGTGTTTAAAAAAATACATGTAAGTAAAGATTATTCACAAGCACAGCCGAGCTTATCAAAACAATCCTCACTACTCGCTGGTTTAATCCAGACTCCTCGCCGCCCCGGCGAGCATCTCATTCATAGGCGCGACAGAAACTTCCAGAAATATAACAGCTCGTGTCATTGAACGTGGCACTAGTGGAGAGATCTACTACTTTCTAGAAGATTCCCGAGGGTTCCGAACTCGCCAACATGGTCACCAAAGTCGCCAAATTGGCCGCAAAAAATGATGCCAACTTGGCTCTACCGCCAAGATTTCGCCAAGTTCTCATTGGATCGCCATTATAACGTAAGGGTCGGCATTGCTTGTGAATGGTACAATTTGAACATAAAATAAACATAACATAGAGTAATATAAATGCATTAAAGACTCAAATACAAATTATTTACACAAAATTCGTAACACTGCCCCCTCCTCAAAGACTGCACGTCCCGGGCAGTACAATCCTTGAGTAAGAGGCATCTATTTACAGGCAAATTACTCACATAATAATGACATATAAAGTAACAAATGTATTCCACAGCATAAACAATACAAATAAATTCAAAGCACATGAAGAAATGTAAACGTAAATTCCAGTATTAAAATAAAACTAAGGAATAAGAAAAGAGAAATAATTACATTATTTACAACATAATTAATGACCATGGTCTGAACTTAAGGATCTTATTCATCTTGGCCAAGATAAGAGGCTAGCCTATTGTAATGTATTACCATCGGTTTTGAGTGTGGTGATTTCTGTATCCGCACCACAACGTCATTCAGTCTTTTTAGGACTGTGTAAGGACCTTCCCAGTTTGTCTGCAGCTTTGGAGAGAGTCCTTTGCGACGTTTCGGATTCCATAACCACACTTTGTCGCCTTCGTGGAAGTCGTGTCCGGTTGCTCTTGCGTCGTATCGGGTCTTGATCTTCTCGGAAGCCAAGCCGATTCTTTTCCTGGCCAGATGATGTATTTCCTCCATCCGTTCCTGGAGTTTCTCGACATACTCCTCAGGCGCCATGGGAGCATCTGGTGGTCGGTTGAACAGAAGATCTGTAGGCAGACGAAGATCTCGTCCGAAGAGCATCTGGGATGGGGAATAGACGGTGGCCTCGTGAACGGCACTCCTGTAGGCAAGCAGGAAAAAGGGCAATTTCTTGTCCCAGTCCTGTTGATTACTGGATACCAGGAGAGAGAGGCTGTTCAGGATGGGGTCCGATTGAACCTCTCTACCATGCCGTCAGACTGAGGATGCAAAGCTGTCGTCCTGGTTTTGTCGATGGCGAGTATTTCACACAGTCTCTTGCAAACTGCAGAATCGAAGTTTCTCCCTTGATCGGAGTGCAGTTGTAGAGGAACCCCGAATCGTGAGATCCAGTGTTGAACTAGAACCTCTGCAACAGTCGAGGCCTCTTGGTCGGGAATAGGATAGGCTTTAGGCCACTTAGTGAAGTAGTCCATGACAACCAGGATGTTGTTGTTGCCATCTGATGATCTAGGAAGTGGGCCTAGTCTATCAAAAGCTATTCGTTCGAAAGGCGCTCCCACATTATACAGCTGCAGTCTTCCTCTAGTTCGTTTTCTAGGACCTTTGCGTGCAGCACAGGGATCACATGTGCGACAACACTTTTCCACGTCACTCCGCACATTGTTCCAGTAGAAGCGCTCACGAACTTTTTGTAAGGTCTTCATAACACCAAAATGACCTCCAGTTGGACTGCCATGGAGTTCCTTAAGGACTGTTGAAACTCTTGGCTTTGGGAGTATCAATTGCCACCTGAATGTTTTTCCGTCGTCAGACTCCCATTTTCGATATAAAACACCATTTCTCAGGTGGAGAGAGTCCCAAAGAGCCCAGTAACGCTTCGTTGTAGGATGGAAAGGGGCGATGTCTTGCCAGCTGGGCTTTTCGTCAGACGACTCTTTGAATTCTATGATGGGTTTTATTTCAGGATCAGCCACTTGATCTTTTCGGACGTTCTCATCACTCCACGGGTCCAATGCCGATGTTGATGGCGATGTAACTTGGCGGACTATTGGATCTATTACGCCAAATTTCTTTTTGATTCTCGAGCAGTATTTTCTGTTCTCCGGGCAAGGTCTTATCAAAGGGACATCTCCATTCCTCTCTGCTGATCCTTTTCGGTTTCTACACACTTCCTTAGACTCGATTACATTTGCACGGTGCGGATGTTCTTGATTTACTCGAGGGCAGTTATTTCTTACGTGCCCTGCTAAACCGCACCCCCAGCACTTGGTGCTGCGATCTTCCTTATTGCTTCGGGGGCAGTTACTTCTGAGATGACCTGATTCACCACACCCCCAGCACGTGATGCTACGTCTCCTCCGGTACTGACGTTGAGCTATTAAAGCTTGCATTTCCTCTTTCAATTTCTCAATTTCTTTCATACATAGAGATTCACAGGGCTCATCTGCAGTCCCTCTAGCTTCTCGGATGGAATGGCGGTCAATACAACTGGCTTGAGTGGCGGCCTCAATTTTCAGGGCATATAACAGTGCAGATTTAAGATCTTTGACATCTGCCATTCTTACAGCCAACTGGATTTCTTCATACTTTAGCCCGTAAACGAAATATTCGCGAGAGAAATCATTTCTCGCATATTTGCTGAGAAATCTGAAAAGGCTAAGGTGGTGAGCCTTTGCATTTCAAAGGCATACTCCTGCAAACTTTCTTCGGGTTTCTGATGTCTTGTTTTCATCTGCAGTCGGGCATAGTCTTTGGAGAATTTCTGCCCGAACCGAAGATTCAGAGCATTATACAGGGAGTTCAAATTCAGTCTCTCTGTGTCGGGAAGAGTCTGCAGTATTTCGGCGGCGGCTCCTCTAAGGGATTCTGCTAGCTGACATGCTTTCGCCCCTTCAGTCCATCCATTGGCTTCAGAAATTATGGAAAATTGTGTCTTGTATACTTCCCAGTTCGTTTTTCCGTCATAGGTCGACAGTTTCACTGGCCCTGTAAAGGCAGTCACAGGCACTGGAGAAGCAAGCCCATGTTCTAGGAAGGCAGACACAGGCACAATCTTGCTTTTGTTCTCATTTCCGCCAGTTAGAAGTTTCTTCTCAAGATCTTCCATTCGCTGTGATATAAGGCTAAAATTTTCAGCCACTCCTTCAATTCTCCCTTCAACTTGCTCTTTAATCTTTTCTATTTCTTCCCCTACTTTCTTCTCGCGATCTTCTCTTCAACCACTACAATCTTTTCTTCAACTACTGCAATCTTTTCTTCAACTTTCAATGCTATTTTCTCTCTTCCACACTATTTATTTTCTCTTCAACATTGTCGATTTTCTTTTCTAGAGAATTCTTCAGATCTTCCTGACATTTCTCCATTCTATCCTTTAACTCATTCTTAGTTTCTTCTTGGCTTTTCTGCATATCTTCCAGACCTTTATGCATTTCTTGTCTAGACTCTTCTAGACCTTTCTGCATTTCTTGCCTAGTCTCTTCTTGACCCTTCTGCATTTCTTGCCTAGTCTCTTCTTGACCTTTCTGCATTTCTTGCCTAGTCTCTTCTTGGCCGTTTTTCAAGGCATTAATACCTTCCAACAGAGCCTTCAGTTGCTCATCCATCGCTCTTGTTATTGGCATAAAATCCCACTTCTGACACCAAACTGTTACGTAGATCCGAGGGTTCGGGGATTTTATGCAAAACAATCACAAAGAAAATAAACAGTTCTTTAAGAGCGATGCGAATTTATTATCAAAAATCCAATCCTTAAAATACAGGATTCAGCAGCGATATTAACAGAGTAAATATCCAAAGGTCTTCACACCTTCAACAGCAATCAAACACAATAACAGTGTTTAAAAAAAATACACGTAAGTAAAGATTATTCACAAGCACAGCCGAGCTAATCAAAACAATCCTCACTACTCGCTGGTTTAATCCAGACTCCTCGCAGTCCCAGCGAGCATCTCATTCATAGGCGCGACAGAAACTTCCAGAAATATAACAGCTCGTGTCATTGAACGTGACACTAGTGGAGAGATCTACTATTTTCTAGAAGATTCCCGAGGGTTCCGAACTCGCCAACATGGTCGCCAATGACGCCAACTTGGTCGCCAATGACGCCAACTTGGTCGCCAAAAATGATGCCAACTTGGCTCTACCGCCAAGATTTCGCCAAGTTCTCATTGCATCGCCATTATAACGTAAGGGTCGGCATTGCTTGTGAATGGTACAATTTGAACATGAAATAAACATAACATAGAGTAATATAAATGCATTAAACACTCAAATACAAATTATTTACACAAAATTCGTAACAATATTCAAAGATCATCGCCCTTTAACTTTTGCGTTTAATAAAATCTCGGACTGGTGTTCTCCCAGTCAACTCAGGCATCTTGATTTCATATCGCAGTTCAGCACAGATATCAGACATGTTTCAGGATCTGATAACTCCGTTGCAGATGCCCTCTCAAGAATTAATGCCCTTAATCTTTCAACCACTGATCTCCAACACTTAGCCGATAGTCAAACCAAAGATGAGGAACTTAAAACCTTAATTTCTTCCAATGACTTATCCATTAAATTAAAACCTTTAAAAATGGGAAATGCTCTTGAAATCTTCTGTGATGTCAGTAGAGAAAAAGTACGGCCTTATGTGCCAGAGGAACTTCGATTTGAAGTATTTCGCACTCTCCATAATCTCTCCCATCCAGGTATTCGTGCCACAAAGCGCCTCATCCAAGACCGCTTCGTCTGGCCGTCCATGTTGAAGGACATTGCTAAATGGACACGATGCTGCATTCCATGCCAACGATGCAAAGTCCAGAGGCATACCGTGAGCCCCATACAACCTTTTGCTCCAACCGTTGAGAGATTTCAGCACGTCCATATCGATCTAGTTGGACCATTTCCACCATCTGATGGCTTCACCTTCCTGTTGACGTGCATTGATCGCTACACCCGATGGCCGGAGGCCATTCCCGTCAGTGATATTTCCGCTGAAGCCGTGGCAAAAAGCTTCATCCCTAACTGGATATCGCGCTTCGGTGTACCTGCCATCATAACCACAGACCAAGTAGGCCAGTTCCAGTCTCGTCTTCTCTACAGCCTGAAACCAATGCTGGGAATACAACGAATTCGAACCACTCCGTACCACCCTTCTTCGAATGGTATGGTTGAACGTCTTCATCGTACCCTCAAGCAAGCTATTCGGTGTCACGATACAAAATGGACAGAGTCGCTACCAGTGGTAATGCTGGGTCTGCGAGCGTGCATCAAGGAGGACCTCAATGTATCCTGCGCTGAAATGGTATTTGGAAAAACCATCGTGCTTCCAGGAGAATTCTTTGAACCTTCAAGTCAGACCCCAACTGATCCCTCCGAGTTTCTCTTAAGGCTGAGAGAAACATTCCGGACTCTTAAGTCATTTGAATTTAAAATCGATATGTTTGAGATTTTTCAAAATCTTATAGTACTTTTAAATAGGGAGTATGAGAAGCCCGTATTTTATTTTGTCGAAATTTACCAATGTTAAATATGTTTAGAATTGGTAACTATACGTGGGGAGTAAGACAATCAAATAAAGTAGAATTTTCAAAATTAAAATGATGATGGCACAATTTAACATTTAGCTTTTTTTTCTCAACAAACCCACATATATATCTGTATATAGCACTGACAAAAGATATAACTGATTTATTTAAATTTCAACTCAAAAAGATATTTTACTTTTACAACTTCCCACAGAAAAAAATGCTTTCGGCAAATTTCATAACAAAACCCAAAAACTAAAACTAATAAAAATACTTTAAAAATATATTACAGTATATTTAAAATAATCATAAGAAATACGTTATATTTCTCTTTCTAAAATAAAATTCTATTTTTTAGTTAACACAAAAAGTACTATCACTTAAATAATAGCACATGCAATAATAACAAATAATATAACTAAATTTATCTCTCTTTAAATAAAAAAAAGAAGAAAAACTGTGACATAAAACATCGAGATTACTGACCTAATTCAAACTTTGAATATTTAGAAAGAATTCTTTAAAAAATTTTAAGAAAGAATTTTAAAATCTTTTATCTTTGAAATCCTAAGATTTAAGAAACAATATTTTTATTTATTTCTCTCCTTCGACTTTTTCAAGGTCACGTAAATAAAATGTCCCTTAATAAGAGAGGAATATATATAGTCCCTCTTTAACTCACTAGAAGTGTATTATTTTCAGTTTTTAAAAATACAAAAAAATTCGTAAAGACAAAAATGTAAAAGAAGGAATTTCCCATTTCAGCAAAGATAAACCCCATTCGACAAAGAGTCTGCTGGTTGTAGGAATCACAAGCATTTATTTTAACTAAGTAACTGCATTCAAGACTAAAATAAAACATTTCTTGTGGCTCTCTATCTTTAAAAATCTCCTGCTATCCCTGTCCCCTTTTGGTTAGCTGACACTGAACGTCTTACGGGGACGTCTTATTAGACTTTCATGATTTATCATAAGCTCAGGCCTCAAACCCTTCAAGTTGCACCATAAAAGTAAACTGACTTTAAATATATAGAGTATAAAGCTAGGAAATTAGATACATCAAATGAAATACCAAATTCACAATATTTCTGAAAATATGTCAAATTTTTTCGTTACAAAAAATATATTTCAACTTCGATCCAAATGCCGCCCCGGACAGGGGTCCGGTTTGTTCGGCCCTAGAGCCACCCCTGACACAGGCATAGTATTTGCTCCTCTAGGTCAATCATTTTAAATCACCGCAATAAAAGCTAACTAAAATAGTATGTTGGTGATTATTTACAGAAACGGTAACATAAGTAGATATAAAAAAATTTAAGCTTGAAGGAAACTTCTTGTTTTTCTCTCAACCAGATGCAACTCATATCTGGTGAAAGTGGTTATCGTCCATTCACTGAAAAGTCGATCTGTCTCATCAAAAATCGATATTTACATAGATTTAACAGGATAACTACTGTTGCTAAATGGCACATGCTAAATTGTTCCAGAGAATTCTTTTTCAAATAGGATTTTAACAAAAATATTGATATTAAGTTTACAAAAATACTGACATGATGGAAAAATCTGGTGGCCATTATCGAAATCAGCACACCAAAAATTACATAAAAATCACCAAAAACTTCTTTTGTATTTTTGATAAACTTTAATTTTGACAACATGTGTAATAATAAAAAATCTTTTAATCTCAGCAATAGTACAACAATAAATTGAAAAAAAAGGAGCTATTCTCAACTGTCATTTCTAGTGATACTATTGAAATTTGTTTCCTTTTTTTTTTAAAGTATTTTATTATTAAATAATTAAGATTTGATAACAAGAAGTCTTATTAATATCTCAGGTTTGTATTGGTACATTTGTAGCAGGTTCTCAGAAAATGCAGCTGATATATTGTGTATATATATATGCTGGTATAAATATTATATATATTTGTGACAGATCTATCCACATACCTACTTTTAATACTCTTGGGAAATCTTTGGGTTATCAATTCGCATTTATTCACAACCAACCCTTTAGAAGATGAGAAAGTGTGATATTTAAATTAACTCTACTATATATAATCTAGGTTTTCTAGCTAGCAATGAGGAGAAAGAGAGAGATCGTGATGAAATATAACACCCGATCAGTAGCAATCTATTTTAACATTTTATAGAATATTTCAAATATTTGATAGAGGAAAGAATTAAGGTTACGATGGATCACTATAGTTGAATTAGTGTTAAACTAAGTTGGATAGTGGGTTTGATCATGTAACAAGGGGACCAATAATGATAGTCTGCTCTTATAATTCATGAACCTTGCTATCAATCCATGTTTTGTTATATTGAGAACATTTCTTCACATTGAAATTAATTGAATCAGTCTTGCTATTTTGTGAGTTCAATCAATAGATTATAATTGATTATGGCTAGTGTTTCTTCCCTTCCTCCCACATTTCTAGGAGGGCATGAGAGAGGGACGAATCCCTCAAATATTCATTGTCAAAATTAAGGTCACAAGCATATTTTTCGTCATTACTTTAAAATGCCTCCAGTAAAACTGATAGAATTTGTATTTTATACATATTGAAAACTGGTAGTACAATCTCAACCATCAGTTTAGGAAAAGATGTTGTTTAGCATTAGTTTTTGCAGAACTACTGGATTGAGACCGTTCAAGCATATAGGAATTTTGCCTCCAGTTTTGTGAATAATGCATTAAAACAAACAAGTTAGTATGTTTTTAGTGAGAATGATTTCTCACAATCTTTTAGATGACTTTTTGAGATAAAGGGCCGTCGGCAGGCTTGAAGCTGGACAATTACAAGCGGAGGTGTCTTGATGGTTACAAGTGGCCCGCAAGTGGTCTCAGAGTTATGGAATCAATTCCAAACAAGTGGTACTGTCACCAGGTAGGTCAGCCGAAGTTGCCACAGAGCATCAACATCTACTCACGATCACTACTTGGTATTAAGGACACGACGACATAAACGGAAAACGTCTCCTTAGCTTGCTTGTGACCTTGCTGCTGTGCCTGGAAGAATTTCCAGGCAAACAGGCTACAGCCGTCTTGCAGAGACTGTCCTTTACGCCCAGCGTCCAGGTACGTGCATCTCTTTGACTGCATGCAGCAGGAAAAACCAGATATTGTAGAGCTGAAAACATCAGTCAAGGACACCACAAGAAAGGGGCATGTACTTTTCCATGACGAAACGAAATGTACCAGTCACAGTGATTCTAGTCGAGTCTTCACCTGGAGCGAAAATTTAGCTCGCTTTCATCCCTCCCACATACAACCAAAAATCGACAAATTTGGTGGCAAAAGAATCCTTGTGTGTAGTGGCATAATGTTGGGCAGTAGTACACCACTGTACAATTTCGATGCGGGTATTGTCAATTCACAGCGCTTTAGGGATAATACCCTGGAAGCCTCTGTGAGGTTTTTCTGGGTGCTATGGGTATGGACTACATTTTTATGTTCGATATTGCGCAGCCACACGGAGCTCACATCACTCATGAATTTTTTGAAGGAGCGGATATTCGCAGTATGGATTGTCCCTCAAGGTCTTCGGATCACAATTTTATTGAATATATTTAGGATGGTCTAGGAAAAGGCATTTCTCAGCGTAGCTCCCTTCTTAGGAGTCCAGCTTTTGGAAAAATGGGTTCTGTTGCCACAAATATTTATTGACCCCCTCATAAACAGCATGGTAGCTCGTTTTGAGGCTTATATAACACTTCACATTGGTCATACTCCATATTAGATGGACTTTTATCGAGGTAAACGCTTTATATCTGATTCATGATTTCACACTCTTTGCTACGTGACTTGTATCTTAATTCACAATTAAAATCCTTTCCATATTGTTATATTGCTATATTCTTTCTCACAATGTAATATATATATGTGCTAAATTTCGTGGCAACACAATAAACCGTTCATCAATTTTCACAGATTTTCTATTTGTGACCTTAATTTTGGATATGAGCGTATGTGCTGGTTTAATGAACGGAATAAATTCAGACCTTAAGAAAAATAATTCTTTGAGTATCATAAATGTGTTGATCATACGAAAAAAAATGGACTGAAAATAAGGTAAATTATCCTCGAATATTAACCAAATAGTGATAAGATGAAATAAGGAGTTAAACTAAATGGAAAATGTGCACCCTAATCAAGTTTTTATATTTTTGATGTATGTTCCTGAATAATTAGTATTTTGAAAGTACTAGATTTATCATGTTTTAAACGGTAAAATTTCTGAAAAAAGTTATGAACAACAAAAAATCACACAAAGTAAACTACATGACCTGTCTTGATATTTAAATATTTTGAAGCAAAGAACACAATTTTCGGCATTACAATTCAAGAACACCTGGAGCAATATTTCTAAAAAAGAGAAGCCCAAACAAAGAACTTCAGAAAACTTTTTCGAAATAGACTATGTAACAAAAATATTTCTAGATTTACAAAGCAGTTAGGTATGTTTAAATACATTTTATATCTCATCATAACAGATTATGCATTATTTATTGTGAAAGCAGCTTAAAGGCCAAGCAATTGCGTACCAATAAAGCTTTTGAATTAAAGATACTGTTGCTTACATAGTTTTCTTAAAGAATATGAAACTCTTCAATTTTTCCATTTTAAAATAAATTATTAGAAGTATAACTATAGTAAATGATAGACAAAATTTTAGATTTAAAAAAAGTAGTTAAACAAAAGATACATTAAATAAATAAGGAATTTGAGTAAGGATTCCAAGAAAAGGACTTTTATAGAAGTAAAGAACACTTTGAAGAAGAGAAAAATCCATTTTTAAAGTCATCAAAATATATTTTATCTAAATCATAGTTCATACGATCCCTATAAATAAAATATTAAATACATATTCTTCATGTAAATGACATCTCTCGGATCCTCTCGTCCCAACACTTCCTCACAACACAATCAGAGCGGCCTAATTGACGAGTAACTCGCCTAGCAGACCACCCAGCTTCCATCATGCCGATGATTTTCTCCCTCTCAAACTGTGACAGCTGCTCATGTTGTCTTCGAAAACGACGTAATGTCATGTCTACCTCAGCTCTTTCTTTGTAAACGATTCAGCACACTCAAACAAGCTTTAATTACCTGTTCACGGAGAACGACGTTAACCGCCCTCTACCGGCTATACGTAATGCGCAATCACGTTGCATTCCTAATCATTTGCATATCTCCCTGACTTGTATCTTCATGCCAAGTTTCGTTACATTCCCGCAATTATTTCTTGGTGCACTAATTTTTTTGTCCATGAGTGTATTTATATCAGCTAAGTCAAGAATATTGGAAAATTGCTTTAACTGGCCAGAGTGTAGATAAGGACTTACTTGAGTAAGTATTTTTCTGGTCATCTGGTCCACAACATCAACTTCACAATCAGTTGGTTTTGAATGCAAGGTACTCACATGAAAGATGTTTTTCACCCATTAAAAAGATGCAGGCATCATATTAGCAATCTTAATAGCATAAAGCTATTTTATTTATTTTGAAGAAATGAGCTACTTTTTTTACTGTTTTGACACAACTTGTTCCAGCTTTTTACTAATGTCAGCAAAGTAGAGGAACTATCTTTTGTCCAGTTCTTTCCAAAGTTTTACTAACGTTCATTCAAACGAAAAACTTTATGTTTACCTGCAACTTCTCTAGTTAACTTTATTTTTCTTTTCTCAAATAGGAATATTCATTTAATATATATTTTGACTGGGCATCAGTAGCAAGTAAAAATTTACTGCCAAACATATCAGTTTATTTTAGGCCATACTGATAAATCAGCATCGAGTTTTTAAGGTAAACAATTGTTCATCCTTTGCTATATTTCCAGTCGGTTTATGACACAGCCATTTTTTATCAATGTATTCCAAACATAGGAAACAAGGGCAAATTGATAAGCTTATAGCCTTTGGACAAAGTACTTAAGGAATCTATACCTAGCCATTTTCCAGTTTAAAATGTCGAAAATCTCGGGACTCGAGATTTTGACCATAAACTTAAAACAGGAAAACCGTTTGTAGCAAAAGCATACATAAATGAAATAAAAGCATCTATCTCAGACATCAGCAACATATGGCACTTGCGACAGATTTGGCCTGAAATGCAATTCTTATTGGCACTCTACACCACATTACAAATCTGTCAAATTTAGAGGATTTAAATTGATAATTTTGAAAAGAAGCTTATTGAACAAACATTTATCAGAACTATGAACAGCAAACTTTACTGAAAGAACGAACAATAACGAAAAAATCTGAAAGACAACTCTAATGTGATAAATTGACAGTTATTTTGAATTTTCGAATGTTATTACTGTAGAAATTTAATTGTTTGAAGAAAATTGCATGTACAATGATTTTTGGTTTTATTTCTACATATCTAGGTGAACAAACCTTTTTTCCATGTCAATAATATTTTAAGTCCACAGAGAAGTTGTTTAACAATTGAATTTTCAGAATTGTGTCAAATTGAAAGTCGCATATCATAACCTTGAAGTTGCCATATGAATTAGAGCAGTGTTGGAACAAGATTTACAATAAAAAAATTCATTTTTCATCTAATAACATTGAGTTAATACTTATATTTCATGTCGTTTATTTCTTATTTTATTAAATATTTAAAGGATACATAATATAAGTATTTGTATAATTTTAATATTTTATTCATGGTGAAGGAATAGTTGCATTACATCATGTTTATTTTTATGTAAATAAACACCTATAAATGATATAAAATTATAATATATAAAAAAAACTCTAAATCTGCATTTTTGACCTTTATTATTTAACTCTGCATGTATTGCAGCAGAAATCGGAGTGTTTCAAATATTTCATTCAATGTGCCCTCCCCCTTCCCCTGTACATATGTTTGGCACACCACAGCTATATAAGGTTAGGAAACCTATCATCTAAATCATCAAGGGAGTTATCTATTTGGATTTTGAAATTTACTACACCTCTTTTTCAATGCCTGTCAAATGTGGCATACTACTTTTTCGTTGGTACACGCTCTTCATGCACTCCTTTGGCTGCTATCAAGTTTTTTTCTCATTACATACAAAGTTGACTCAGCTATTTTTTGTAAGATGTTCTTATAGGGATGCTTCCTTGTGACACATGTGGAAATTCTTCAAACTGAACAATCATTTGTTGTTTCTTTACCTCTTTTATTTTTCTTACTTTCGATACGTTTATTGTAAGATTTCAATTCTGTTAACTGTACTAGCAGCAAGATTGATATAAATTTGCACTTTTACTGGCTATTACATGAACCCCCTCTATCAGATGAGGATTTTTTCTTGTGGTTTTAGGGGCAAACCAATCTTTCTCAGGCAAACTGGATAGTTTTGATACAAAATGTTTCATTCAACTCAATTTCTCAACCAGAACTATGGTCAAATACATTGTATCAACTCTTCTACAAAGCAATATTTTCAAATTACAACATAGGCAGACCAGAACACTGAAATTTTTCAAAATAAAATAAAGTTAGACATATTTATCTTTGTTAAAAGATGACATTTCTATTACATACACAAATAAAATGCACATGTGCTGTTAGAAATTTCACACAACATGAAGATGTTTTCACTCCTTTTCCCAACTACTTTATACTTCTGGGAAATACAGAAATCCCTTTTTCACAGTACAACCGCTCTATTACTATATCGTATATAACAAAGACAGCTATGAAAATAAATTGGTGCTGGGTTGGGTGGGAGTCAATGGTTCTTCATGAGATTTTAAGTGACTTAAATATGCAGTCAAATTGCCCTTTTTAAAATTTAAACATTATTTTAATAAAATGCAGGTGTTCTAGATGAATAATAATTAAGAATTACATTTGTGTGACAAAAATTACTTGTGGGAGTATAAAAATAATCAGGAAATAGAAAAATAAAGTTCAAATACAATTTTGTGGATATGGTCAATACAGCTAGTAGTCATAATTCTAGGTATATGTTGTAACATTGTCACAAAAATAATTATTTAAACCACACACAAAATAATTACCATATATTCTGGCCCATGACACACATTTATACTTTTAAAATGCATTTTCTGGTATTTAGATATATTTGTCATACAATGCGCACCCTTTTTAACAAAGAGACCTGAAATGTAGGTGTACAATAATCATTTGTTTTTTAGCCAATTATTCTAGGTATCTTTCCACAAGCGTTTGAAAAAATAGTATACTTCTAGAACTACAACTCTTAAAAAGTTTAAATGGCATGTCATTTCTTTTAAATAAACATTATTTCGATTTTTTTAGAAGTCTAATTTACTTTTATGCACATCTTATTATTTTTTTTTTCTTTAAAGCTACGATTTTTATATCTGGAATATAATGTGCATGCATAAATTTCTATATTAATTTTGTGTTAAAAATGCGCATTATACGCAGGATCAGGTATGTAAGTTTTTAGGAAAAGTAAAAAAAATATCAAAATTATAAATAAAGGGGGAGGGAGGGGAGTTAAGTTAAAATAACTTCTGCTACAATTCTAAATTTAAAGAAATTTAACACTTGCTACAAAATAGTAAGAGTAAATTAAATGGGAGCAAAATAAAACTTCTAGGTAAATAGGCAATCTACAACAAATCTAGTTCCTGATATACTACTGTAATTGTGTAGTTATTTCTTTTAATTTTGGACTATACAATGAAAAATAATCATGTTAATCAAGTTAGTAACATTTAATGATTACCTCGTTTCGTATAAGAATCCACAGATAAGCGCATAGCAATTTGACTAACAGGTAATATCTCCAATTTAACAGTTTCCCCAATTGATGATCTCAGTAACTGCATTGCTTCTGCGGATGTCATTAAATCCACTTTTATTCCCTCAATCGCTAGTACATGATCACCAACATGAAGAGCTCCACATCTAGAAAAAGGTTTTGAAAGTTGACAATATTGTTATACTACTTTAAAAATTATAAGAGAGGATTCAATTTATTCAAGTGTTCCCACACACCAATTTCAAAAACTCCAACAGGTGATTTAAATATAAAAAAGACATAATAAAGCTTAATACTATGAGATTAACTAATGATATAAAACATAATATATATGAAAAAGAAAAATTGCAATGCTATAATTAACAGTTAATATATCAAATGGAAAAATTATAGAATTTTATATATACTTCAGATTTTTTTCCAGTACCAGCTAAAATAAATGTCATCAAAGATGAAATTACAAGTACTTATTCTCATGCAACTATTTACTTAATATACCTTTCAGCAATACTTGCTTGACGAATACTTTCAATAACTATAGCATGCTCAGGTACAGAAAGACAAGATAAATTAATTCCCAATAAGGATCCAGGAGTCCTATCAATTTCTACTAATAATGGGCCAGTCGCATTTTTAACTGCATCTATAAAAAAGAATATGCATAAAAGCTTTCTAGCTATTACATAAAGTATCATGCAATATGAAGCAAACACTATGTATTATACAAACCAATACATGAGACATCATATTCAACAGTTATAATAGCAAACTGCTTTATTTGTTTCAAGAACTGTAAAGCTTCATTTAGACTAGCAGTCGAAAGATTTACACCATCCACACCTAGAAGCCTATCTCCAGTCTTTAAAATTCCAGTTCTAAAGAAAATACTTTTGTTTTAAAGAAAGAAAGAAAATTCAGGTAAATTTAAGATATATTTTACATTAGAGTAATACTACAGAAAAAAAAATAAATTATACAAATCTCTCTATTATAACATGTTTTCATTTATCTACAACATAATGCTTAAGAATTTTTAACTCGCTTAGTTACGAGTTTACAGAAAAATATCTATCCAATAGCACTTTATGATAATTACAGATATTAATAATTGCAAAAGAAAAAAGTATTAATTTGTGCAAGGGAAGAGACAACAGATTAAAATACTGCCATCACTTACTAGAACTTAAAGTTATAAATGTATAAAACATGATAAAAAACACTTAATGATATTAGTTTCCTTCGGATATTTTTCTAAATTAGCATGCTTTTATACCATTACCAAAAAAAATAAAAATCACTAGTAAAAAATAATAACTTAAAAAATCATTAGAATAAAAAACTTTGCAGATAATAAGAATAAATTTTTTCAGTACTAAATGCTATCTAATTAGGTTCATAAGAGTATATATTTTAATACACATTCCTTAAAAATTGCAAGTAAAATAATCTAATCTAACATAAGTAAGAACATAAAAATGAAAATACAATTCCGCAAGTATGCCAAAAAGATTTGCCTGACTGTTATGCCTGAAAAATACGAAAAACATCAACATTTTTTTAATGATAGCTGTTTTAAATATTTACCTGTCTGCAGGGCCACCAAATCTGATATGTGTTATAATCAATGACCCAGATTTTAGCCTGTCATTATAAGTACCATCTCTTAAAGTAAATCCAAAACTGTCTTTCTCCTTCTCAATTTTTACTTGTATTACTTTTGAAGTAAAATTTGAAGTACCATCAACTGTAAAAAGACATTTTATTTGTTAAATAGTGCAATAGTTTTCCTTACTATAAATACAACCCAAATTATTACCTCCTCAATAATACGATAAAATAATTATCTAAGACTAATTACCATTATTGTGAATGTAATTCTATTCTAAGACAAGCTAAATACCTTGAAATATCTATCTTTATCAACGAAACGCTCTAAATTCCCACATTAAGTAGAAATTATAATATTTATCTTACAACGCAGATTATCAGAAGCAAAATTAAGCCATGATGCCATGTGACAAAAAATCTGATCAACATTGATCAGCATCTGATCTGTTTTTTTATAATGATGAGAACATGGTACTTGCTATGATGAAGGAAGAAAAAAGCAATAATCTTTTCCTTTTTTTTCCAACCAAAGAAAATGTCATAGAAATGTATGTATATGTAACAAAGGTATACAATGCATATGTATGAAATCAACAAAAATCTATATGAAGAACAGATTGTCAGAAGGAAAGTTACACCACACACATGATGCCACACAACAAAAAATTGCATTAACTCTGAATTTTAAAGTGTAAAAGAAAATTACTCTGTTATACATCCAATCACATCCATAGTTTCAATGAAGATCTTGATGAATAAAGTTAACTTTCTTTCCATGAGAATAAAAGATGAATATTATTGGTTATAAAAACTATGAGGCCAAAAAAAAAGCCACATGTAGAAAACATGCCAAAATCTGGTTGACAAAAATGGAATTTGGTTTTTCCAAATATTGCCAATCTGTTAATAGCAATTAGTTTAATTTTGTACTATTTTCTTTTTGTTATACAGCTAGCATGGATTTTCTGTTTTATTGTTATAAAAAGCGAGATTTAGAATTTTTTGATGAACAAAGAAAGGCAATAAAGTTTTTCGAACAGGAAGAAACTTCCTAACAGATTATTATTATTATTTCTTTTTTGAACATAAGAATAAAAGCAGGTAAGTATAGGAAATTTAACTGTCTAAAAAAATCCACTGATATTTGTGTAGATGAATGTGTAATTATTATAAGTACTTACGTATTAACGTCACCACAGCCAACTTGATGCCTCCTAAATCATGCCATTTTCCACCAAAATCTGATTAGTTTTTCAGATAAAATATGTTAAAAACTTCATGTGGCACCAATTTTGCTGCGGTGACGCTAATACGTAAGTACCTCATAATCTAAGCTTCTGCTTACAAAAAGCTTCACAAATAATTTTTTGCCTTAAAAACTAACTTTTGAGTCTCTGTAATTAATGTAAACTACAACAATAAGCAAGAAAATTATAGTTTAGAAAAGAAACAAATATAAAACTGTGTGAAACTAAAACAGAAAAATTATAACAATTTAAATTAAAGGCTTATTTAAAACAGAAAAATTAAGCCCTAATTTTGATGAAATTACCATAACCAGTTTTGAACAAACAAAAATTCACAGAAAATCTTAACTATGCAAAACTGAAACAGAAATAAACAAATTAATATGAAGTAACTTTACATGTAAAAGAAACTATAACATTAATTCAAACCAAAAAGCAACCTTAAATAGACAAATAAATGTCTGATTTTGATGAAACTACCATAAATAACTCAGAACATGGAATGGAATAGCTCATGGAAATAACAGTTTTACAATTTGAGTCGTGAGTATGAACATTTGCAAAATTTGTACAATGGTGGTTAGTCCGCCATTAGGTGAACAGGGAGTACCTCCCCCTAGTTTTTAATTAAACTTTTAAGAATGAAAAAATGCTTTAAAAAGAGAGCAAAACTAACCACACTCTCTCAATTTTCAAATATTGAGATAGTCAACACTCAAAAAACTTCAAATATATTAAAAATTAATTGGTTATCAGATCCAAAATTTAGGGGCAAGCTTCCCAATTATATTGATTTCAGCAGAAATTCTCCTAACTGCACTTTACATAACCAAAAACTTTTCAACTTGCCATAAAAATTATGCACAAAAAGTAGAACATATTTTTAAGTGATTTGTACTTTTATTCATATGTTTGTCAATACGCAAAAAAATCAAAGGATAACCAAGCTTAAATTTTTTTATTGTAAATATTTAATTATAAATGCATTTTTTTAAAGATTTTGAAGGGTAAGAAAGGTATTAACAAATAAAACTAAGATTGAAATAAGAAATACGGTTTTATTTGTAATTGAAAATATTATTTTACATTCAGATTCTTTAAAAAAAAAAATGCTTTGTTTATTGATTTTTGATAAACATTAATTAATTACACTATTATAAAAATATGTCTACTCAATTCATTATTAACAAAATTAAAAAGTAATTGTCCAGTGGTAGTGGTCTGAGGTTCAAACCTCGGGCTGGGAAAGGTTGACTCAGCCTTTCATCCCTTCCGTGGGTCAATAAATAAGTACCAAGCTTGCTTGTTGGAACTTAACACTGGGGATTTCACGTCAGACTGACCACCTGACTGAAATCTCTACTCATGCACCTCAGGACCCAAGGTCATGTATACTGATGTTGGCACAGTAGGCCTTGGCTCTTATGGGCTGTTGCATCACTGAGTTAAGTTAAAAATTAATTGCTTAAAATGAAAGGTGCTAGGTCGAAGGGACGGTAAAGAACAGCAAAATTTTCTCCTAACAAAAACTGTTTATCTAATTACTTTTCTTTTGTATGAAATAATTAATTGATAGAGTCAATTTTGGACAATACTGCTAACCATACAATTGAACAAAATGACTGGCATTTCTTGTATTGAATACAATAGGTTCTTTTAGTTTCGGATATACTGCTGTATAATTATTTACATTAATAAATTCATCAAGTTTATTACAAGTTTGTCCGAACTGTGTATACACTGCTTTAATTGAATCTATTTTAGCTTCCGAAGGAGTATTGCATTAGGGTCTAGCTTATGTAGAATTTTCCCATCTTTGTAGATGCAGAAAATAAGCATTGGAATATCCACTCACAATTTTTATAGTACATAATACTGAAGGTGACATCACAAACTAAAAAATTAAAAGATGATAGGTTTAGAGCAATTATTCTAGATCTTACACCTTTATATTTCCGTTTCATACTGCTACCCTTTTGTCATATTCCTGTCATCTACAATTCATATCTAATTCAAACTCTCTTAACCTTTTCACTAGTTTTTGCTATTCCTGGTGGCCGTGGCGGCTTAGTGGTTATGGTCACGAGCTTGTGGCTGGAGTGTCGTGGGCCTAAAGTGGAGTGTGTGCCACTAAAGACCTGCCATGTAGATGAGGCTGCTCCTCCTGTTGATGTGGTAGTTAAGAAAGAGCTTAGGTGTTTTCATCGTCAGGCGACCGAGGTTAAAAATTACGAGGTTTGTGATCAATAGCCCTCTAGTTGCTTTGTAGAGTGACATTAATCTCTCTCTTTTCTGATAGTACTGCTCCATCACATAAATTACTTTAACAAACCCTGTAAAAAATTCATTTATATAGTTAATCTTTTCTTTTAAAAATTTACATATCTAATAATGATTAAAGTTTGTTCCTAAAGGGAAATATCAAGATTGAAGTCCATTTTGGTATTATACTACCTGGCTGCTTTTATATGGTCTTTAATTTTGGTTAGGACTTCCTTTTCTAATGCAGAAATAATTTACTTCTGAAATCTGTGCACAATTCTATTTTACGAACTTTTTATTGTGTTTATGTGATCCATTAGCACATAGTATTTACTTAATAACTAGATTAAACTTAAAAAATTTCTATTATATGTGCATACCTATTACTTTATGATGAGGAAGATTATTACATGCTAAAAATAGAATCACATCTACACAATTCTTTGAAATAGTAATTTTAGATTACTGACTATGTTCGGAACAGTGATTTAAAAAAAAAACATACAATAAATGATGTTTTTTTATATTAAGGTATAATTGAATAAGAATATGCATATAAAATTGTTTTAGGAATGTTATTATAATAATAAAAAAAACTGTTTAAATGTAATTTTATAGCAAAAACATGAAGAAAAAATGACACTTTTAAAAAATTCTCCTTTTATGGAAAATGCTTCTCTGTAAATATTTTTTCTATATATATAGTTAGGATTTCTCTACAGAGCCTGAACTAAGATTTTTGAAACAGTTGCGTTATTTCGAATTGAAAAGAAAATTATAAATGTGTATGCAAAATGGAGTCACATTATCTATGAAGTTTGTATCCCCACAAGAATTTAAAGCTTATTCCTGTCATTGTCCTGCCTATCAACAGATTCGGTGTCAAAACTCTAAATTTAAGCAAGAACAGTTCCTAAATCTTTTGTTGCAAATTCATATAAAATACACAATATTTCTCTAAACATTTTAATGCCATTCAGAACAATGTGTATAAATTAAAAATATTTCTTGGCAAATGTGGCTACAAAAACAAAGTATAGAAATAAATTAAGCTCAGAATATGTAATACGATTGCAGTTAATTTCAATAGGCCTAGACTTCGACAGTTTGTGTGAAAAAAATCAAGCTCATATTCTAGTTACTAAGCATAACACATGGGTGGGTGACACTTGGATCACAGATTAATATTATTAATTAGTAAATTATATCAAAAGTAGATTAATATTTTTAATAATAGATGCAGTACTTTTTTAATTGCCTATACAAAAAGTACCTATAAGATGTTGATCTACTTTAAATATTATTTTAAGATATATTCTTCTAAGTGTGTGTGGAATAGGGTTCCACAAAAATACTTTCTAGTTCTAGGGATTCCACAAAATACCTAGTTCTAAGGATTTTGTCAGTTCAAAATTTTGACCACTGCCCCACAAAAAACTTACTATCAGTGTCCAACATAGATTGCACGCCCCCCCCCCCAACAACCGTTCTGTTAATGCGATTTCCCTCCTCGCCATTCCAAAATTTAAGCAGAAACTAACAGTCAGCTGATCTCAATAACACTTGACCATTTGCCCTTTCGAAACGAACGATCGTTAGGATGTCATCTAGAGTATGACAGAACACGTATATAATGACGTAGTCTCATGACGTAATCTAGGAATACTTTAATTCCTTAAAACCCGCCCCCCCCCTCCCCATTTTTTTCATGTAAAAAAAGCAGAATTAGTATTTCTGAAGTGTTTAAAGTCATTATTCGTGTAGAAAACTATTCTTTTTCGTAAAATATAGTATTATTAATGTGTATTTAAGCAGTTTATGCGGTAATTTTCTTCTAAAGTAATGTTTTAAAACTTTTGTACACACGGACTGCAGGCACGTAGCGCCATCTGAAGACATTATAATAAAGTTTGCCAAACATGGCGTCAGAAAATTCTCGAAGCAAGGATATATGTATTCAGGGGCGGCTCTAGGGCCGGACAAACCGGACCCCTGCCCGGGGCGGCAAATTTTAAAAGCGGCATTTGGATCAAATTTGAAAAAAAAAATTTTTTTGTTGTTGTAAAAAAATTGATAAATTTCCTGAAATATTATTGGGTGTGAATTTGGTATTTCATTTAACGTATCTTTTTTTATTTATTTTTTTTTTATTTTGTACTCTGTATATTTAATGGCACTTTTCTTTTATGCTGAAGGGTTCAAGATGGGAGTATATGTTGAAGCATGAACTAGTAGCTCTTTCACTAGTAGCTTTCCCCCCATCCCGGAGTGAGGTCACAACAGACATTCCTTTCACCCTTATGATGTCCTGTTTCAGCTATCCTAAAGGGGACAAGGGTAATAAGAGTTTTGGTATATAGATAGTCACTGGAGGTGTTTTATTTTAGTCTTGAGTGAAGCTACTATAAGTTAAAACAAACGCTTGTGATCCCCACCATTAGTAGACTATTTTTCAAAGAAATTGGCCTGCTTAAATAGACGATTCCTTCTCTTTCATTTCACTCGTTTAAAATAATAACAAGTAATTATGTCCTTAATTTCGAATTATCTTTTAAGACTTAAAATAATATATATAGAGAGAGAGGTGGAAGTGGCATTGGAGAGAGGGGCGGCATTTTCAATTTTTGTCCGGGGTCGCAAAATTGCTAGAGCCGGCCCTGATGTATTTTTCGTAATTTTAAAATTTTCTAGACTATTTTTGATATTTTTACATTTCTTGATGGATTTATAGGAGTAATTTACGTACTCAACAAAAGTTTTACATCAGAATAAAATGTGATTTGATTGCGCTAAAGTGTTATTACGTTTTGAGCACATTCGGAAGTCCCCGTAAGAGCATTATGCATGTACATTTCAGGTTTCTTCATAAAAAAGGAGATACTAAAAATTAAAAATTGCGGCTGGAAAGTATAGGTGCGTATTATACGCCGGATTTTACACTATATATGGAAAGTTCTGAATCATTTATCTCTCAATTGTACAAGCTATGAAAATTAAGACTTTTCTTTAATAGACTTTATTATAAAATACATATGTTATACTACCTATGCACATATAGAACACCTTGTTGATATTGCTATTAAGATTAATAAAACTATTTAAATATGAGTGAGAGAAGGACTTTAGAAGTGAATTTGTATAAAGTGTAAAAAAAAAAATTTCAGATTTATTTCCTCAAATTGAAAAAAAAACAACAAAAAAAACTCACCTAAAACAGGTATTTCATATTCTATTTCGAATGTAACTTTATTTCCAGCATTTTTTAGTAAAGTGACAATTTCTTCATGCTTTAATTTACATGTTCTAATACCATTCACAGATACAATGTAATCACCAATTGCTAGAGCATCACATCTAAAATAATCAATACAAATTTTTTAAGAGCAAGATAATACAATTTTGGTACAGGCAACCTATTATAATTAATTAAAAAGAAAAGCTACAATAAGAAGCAAATTTTTTTATTAAATATGACTATACTTCACTTAAAATAAACTTTTAAGATTAAATTCTATGTTCAATATGTGTCAATTCAATTCTTTATTCAATAAGTCGTTTCAAGGGATTATAAATAAATATTTATTATTGGGTACACACACAAGTTTTATTTGGACTTTTTATTTAAAACTTTATAAAAATATATAAGATTCTAAAATAATTAAAGTGAAAGGAGCAGAAAATTTAATATTCTATATTTTACTATTGTGTCTAAAAGTAATTCTATTTCAAATAAACTCCATTATATAATTTTTATTAAAATAACTTAAAAGATTAAAATGTCAAAAAAAAAAAAAAAATTATCGATGAACATTTACAACACACACTTACTTTTCACCAAATTTTAATTAACATTATAAATTAAGTAGATAAGCATCACTGTTGAAAGAAATCAAAATGTTAGTGGCTTTTTAGGATAATTTTTTGTAATTAAAGGAATTACTAATCAATCAATGTCTGCATGAAATTATTAGGATTTAGATTTGAACTGATTTTTCGTTCAAGTAGCCCTCTAAAGCAAAGTGAGGGCTATTGGCAATGCACCTCATAGTTATACAAGAAAAGCGCTTGATTTTATTCAATACGCGGTTTTTATTAGCTCCCTGCATAGTTTTGTAGTCAATTTTGATTAAATATATATTTTTTCTTGCTAAATAACCTGGCTATCAATACAAAATATTGTAATTATATAAATATTTATATTAAATTTTATAAATATATTTTATATTAATAAATAATATTTATAATAAAAATATTAAATGACATTATACATAAAAATTATTTACAAATAGTTTTATAATGTGAAATACAAAATATACTATAAATAAAATATATATATTATAAAATAATTTATAAAGTATATTTTTATTATTAAATTAATTATTTTATAAAATATTTAACAAGTTCTTTTTAAATAAATTTAATTAATTTTAATAATAAATTAATAATAATTTCAATAATACTCTTATGACAATTCCCCTATGTCGCGTCTTCGTTGTATTGAAATAAAGAAGGCATTTCTTACAGGAGAACCACAATCTTATTTTTATTTTTCTTACGTTCCACAACACAAGGGGTCACTTAAATAAACAACACACATCAATTATAGTTACAAAAAATAGCTTAAGGACTAAAAGGAGGGAAACAGGCATTCCCTGACTCCACGTGTACACGACTTTCTCCGGGGGCGATCCAGGGCAGAAGAGAGGGAAGAACGAGTTCCCGTTTCTCAAAAGAATAAGTGGTGCCCCCTGGCTGTGGCTAATCGTCAAGGAAAGGCGGGGTTTAAATGTAGTTGTTACATTATCCCCCTACACTACTGAAGACCGTCTCGGCGAGGGGGTGTACTAGCAGACATTATGGCATTCTCTCCGGCAGTTCCTCTAGGAATCAATGGCTGTTTGCGTGGCCTTCCTCTTTTCTTGAGAGGTACTACAGGAGACCGGGTCTCTGTGCCATTCAGAAAGGGTGTTAAAGCTGATGTCGGGTAGACACCTAATGGTTCATCAGGTCTGTCACAACTGGCTATTACAAAGGTAGTGGAGAAGATCTCTGGGATAACACAATCTCCTATTATAAACTCTTTTATCATTAGAGTAATGCAAATTTTCTTCATGTGAATACCTATAAGAATTCTCGCGTGATCTTCTGTTATAGTTCCTTCCGGAATGGTTTTCCTGAGCAAATTTACCTCCCTGATAGTGATAATAGTTTTCTCTATAAGACGATGGATGCTGTCTCTCATTATTTTGATTACGATAACCTCTATTTTGTCTCCCTCTCTTAAAAGAGTCTCTACTCCCAAGTTGAAAATGAGTATCAGAGCGATATGCATTGCTCCTCTGGCGATCAAAAAAGGCACCCTTTGAAAAATTTCCAGCACAGATATCTTGCCTTTTGGATTCATCTTTATCATCACATTCAGGCTGATTATTTTGGAAACATTCTTTATCACTTGGTGAAATACTTTCAGATGCTTCATTAAAAGATTCATTCGAAATTTGTGCACAGTCACTTTTGTTATTTACTTTACTGTCATAATTTTGTCTTTTAGCATCTTGATAATTTTGCTTTTTATTATTGTACTTTTCATAAGAATTAGGCCCATGCCTCCTCCCTTTGGTATCTGAATTGGAACGTGATAGAAATTCCCTTTCTTTTCCCCATCATATTTTTTGTTTGAATCGTAATAATTAGTTCTTTCTCTCATTCCTTTTATTTGAATATTTAACTTTAAGAAAAAAAAATATATTCAACAGCTCCTTATAATAATATAATAACCAAGAATTTCATCATTTACTCAATATAGCAAATTATTATATAGCCATTATTTTAAAATGCACCAATACATATTTATCAATAATGTTACACCAGCTGCTTTTTTCCTGAAAGCAGAAATGATCTTTCACAATTTAAATTTTAAAGTTATTTTCAACAGCAGATTGAAATAATTATAATTAAAAAAATTGCATTATTAAAACAAAATATACAAATACTAACATCTCAAGAAAGATATCATCATATTCCTCATCTTGATCATATTCCTCAATATTATTGTACAAAAGATTTGTTACATCTACTCACAGATTTAATTTCCGTTTTCTTCTTCAAATACAGGTGAATATTTCAGTAACACATAATCTCGTATGAGATTGTTTTTTCTTCAAAATAGCAGATATCTCGTAAACACCACTCGCGCACTTCAAAACGATATTGAATATATTTCTATTTAACGTAAAATATGTTACATATTTCTTAAGCACACAACTTTCTTGATCACGATGGTATTTTTAACACATAAATCAACACAATTTCACTTTGGATTATTTTCTTCACATAAAATCGAGCACTTTCACCATAGTATCCGGATGATACTAACACCGATAATTTTCTAACTAAAAGACGAGCACTTTCACGTTAGTATCAGGATGATACTAAAACCGATGATTTTCAGATACAATCAAGCACTTTCACGTTAGTATCAGAACGATACTAAAACCGATGATTTTGAAACAAAATCAAGCATTTTCACGTTAGTATCAGGACGATACTAAAACCGATGATTTTTTTTAAATAGAATCAATCACTTCCACGTTGACTGTCCGGACAACACACCAAAATTTCCATACACGTGGTCAGTTGGTCGAAGAAAAGTGACATGTCCGCTCAAGGAAAACGTTGGTCAGCATCTCGGTTTCCTGGTCCAGCCCCACGTTGGGCGCCACTATGATAATCCTCCATGTCGTGTCTTCGTTGTATTGTGACGAGCTCACGCGTCTTTTCTGTAACATAACCTCTGGGTTCTTTGACGGCCAAGATTAATGGCAAATCTTTTCCAACCCAAATCCAAGAAGTGAAATGCAATTGTAAATGCAAATAAGATAGCCTTGAAGAGAACAGAAGTTTTAGTAAGCGGGATGGCAATTTAGAGAAAGTTATGTTGGGAAGAGATAGAAGTGTAATTTGACGGCCTATCAAAGATTACAGATTCCTAGCCATTACTACAAGGTGCATACTATTGCACGCGTGTCTAAAAGTCTCTCTGAAAGTGATTGAGCCTTAGCGTGATTCAAGGTAGGACTGATTATTTGATATTAGAACTCGTAATATTATAAGAATTGAAAGTAGGCGGATAATATAATTATTTAGATAAGTGATCCAAGTTACGCGATCAGGTTTAGCTACAGCTGCGTGTTTGGTTTATTCTCACTTAATATAAGTTTATCCAATTTATTAGAAATTTAAGTTAAACTCTTAATAAAGTCATATTAAGAATTTTAAAATGTCGATTCATTTCGAGAATCCCACACCTCTAATTCACGCTGACAATCAAGGATATGGTCGCCCTAGAACGACCATATCACAGTATTGAAATAAAGAAGGCATTTCTTACAGGAACCAATCTTATTTTTAATTTTCTTACGTTCCACAACACAAGGGGTCACTTAAATAAACAACACACATCAATTATAGTTACAGAAAATAGCTTAAGGACTAAAAGGAGGGAAAACAGGCATTCCCTGACTCCACGTGTGATCCAGAGCAGAAGAGTGGGAAGAACGAGTTCCCGCTTCTCAAAAGAATAAGTGGTGCCCCCTGGCTGTCGCTAATCATCAAGGGAAGGCAGGGTTTAAATGTAGTTGTTACAAACTAATAATATTTTCAACAATAAACTAATAATATTTTCAATAATAAACTAATAATATTTTCAAAAATAACTTAATAATTTCAATAATAAATAATAATTTTAATAATAAATTAATAATGTTAATAATGAATTAATAATTTTAATTATAAATTAATAATAATTCTTATTACTACTAATTAATTAATTACTACTAGTTAATTAATTACTACTAATTAATTAATTACTATTAATTAATTAATTACTTTTAGTTAATAATCATTTTAAATAATTTTAATTAATTATTATTTTAAATATTTTCAATAAATAATGATTTTAAATATTTTTAATTAGTAATAATTTTAATCATAAATTTATTTAATTTTTTTACTTTATAAAATACAAAATAATTATATAAAATATCACTTAATATCAAATAAACCTTTCATAAATAAATTTATTTAATTTTAAAAAAAATGAAATGAAATGAAAAAAAAAAGCTGATTGCTGAATCGAACCCTAACTTAGCGCATAGTATGCACACGATATATCAACCAGGCTACGCAATCGTTGGAGAAAATTGAAACTTAATTGTATAAGAGCTAAGCATGAATTTCGAAGACTTTTTCTCCGAATTGACTGGCCATTCGGCGGAATTACATTGAGGGTTGAACACCCAAAAGGAGTACCACTATTACATCAAGTCTCGACTCCTAATGAATTTCCTTTGTCGTGCCCTCCCCTTGTTAGTGGCATTCTATACTTTTCTACAAATAAGTTAATTTTTGAGTTAAGTTGATAATTTTGAAATGGAATTTACTGAGCTTTCGAATTATGGTAAGAAAAGTTTACGGAATTATTTAAAAATCCGGCAGATAACTCTAACGATAAATCGTCAGATATTTTAAAATGCTGGATGTCATTTCTGGACAAATTTAATTGTTTCAGAGAAAATTGCATGTACTTTGCTTTCATCTTTTAGTTTTACATATCTATGTGAACAAATCTTTTCCCATACGAAAAGTATTTTGAGTCTGCAAAGAAGTTGTTTAACAACTTCTTTGCGGCTGAACTGAACATTCAAAATCGTGTGAAATACAAAGTCACAAATTATACCCTTAATATTGCGATATAAAATAGAGAGGTGCATGATATATAAAAGGTTCGCATTAAAATATGTAACTATATTAACTGTATTATTATACTGTTGTGTAACTGTATTATTGTGTGTTATTTATTACTTTAAATGATTCATTTTAAACGATACATGATTTAAAATATATGTACAATTTTTATGTGTGTTGAAGGATTATATTATTTCTAAGAAAATAAATATCTTTTTTTGAATGAAGGCCCAGTGGTCGAGTGGCAGCGTATCGCGCTTTCACACCACAGGTCCGGGTTCTATTCCCGCTCTGGGGAAGGTCGACTCTGCCTTTCATCCCTACTGCAGTGGGTCGATAAAAGAGTACCAAGCTTGCTTGGGGACTTAAACACTGGGGTCTCGCTTCAGACTGACCACCTGATCGGGCCATCTGCTTTAGCACTTCAGTGCCGATCGTCACCCTCACTTGTACATTTTCTTGCAAGAGAGATATTGCACAATAAATGTTAATGCCTTAAAACTCGCATTTTTAATTAAATACAGTACCATTCGCATTAATATCTGGTCCGTCGACAACGCAGATCTTCAGTAACTTATGGATATCCGCATTTAAACTAAATTATACATACGCATTAGTTGCTTCATTTCGCAGAACAACACCCAAAGTTGTTCCAACGTCGCAAAGACATTCACCCCATCGACAGAGTCAAAGGTCACAAAAAGGACCCTCGCTTGCTTGCGCTTTCTCGTTTCACCACAAGTTTTTCATTCTCTCGCATTGGATACCTTTTGACATCTTCTCACAAGGCTCCGCATTTCAATAGAGGTAAGCCAATTCCATACCTCTATTGTTTATTTCATTGCAAAAATTATATATCATTGTTTATTACCGCAAAAGTCAAAATGAATCCAATTGAAAAAATTAGAAATAAAATAATAATAAATTAATAATATACGTTCGTCCGTAACAAAATTAATTACGAAAATCCAAAATTACATTGAAAATAACAGTGATGATGTAGATAATATCTTAGAGTTACAAGATCAACTAATCGAAAAAGAACTCTCATTCAAACTTAATTCAGAAATGGAAAATTTAATAGTAGATGTTTCTGAGTTCAATACTGAAATTCACGCATCCGAAGAATATTCGGAAAAAATTATTAGCATAAAATTTAAAATTAAATTGTACATCAAACGTCGTGAATGCAATTTAAATGTTTCAAATTCAACACAAGTAGTTATGTTCAGATCAAAACCGACCACACAGTTATCAATAAAACTTCCAGAAATTCCCTTACCAAAGTTTGATGGAAAATATGAAGAATGGAGCAATTTTAAAAAGTACAATTTAATAACATTATCTCAACAAATTCACAACTCTCCTCAGAGCAAAAATTGCATTATCTTAAAGCTGCATTAATATCTGAAGCAAAGAATTTAGAGACTATTAGCGATTCATTTGAATCTTTATTCAAATCTTTAGAAGAACGCTATGAAAATAAACGCTTAATAGTCGAAACGCACGTAAAGGCAATCTTAAACATAGCGAAATTAAATAATGAATCAGCAAAAGATTTAAAAAACTTAATTGATGATGTAAGAAAAAACATTCGCGCTTTGAAGGTATTAGAATTTGAAAGAAACATTCTTTCGGACATTTTAATCGTAAACATCATTCTTCAAAAACTGGATAAAGAGACTTTAAAACAATTTGAAAACAGCCTTAATTCAACGGAAGTTCCTAAATTTGATGACTTCATTTTATTTTTAGAAAAACGCGCTCAAGTTTTAAGCAATATAAATAAAAATACCTTCGTAAAACCAATGTTTATACAAGATAGAAATAAATAAAAAAATTTCTTTATAAAATCTAACAATTCTGTGTATAAGCAAAAACATCCCATTTTTAAGTGCGATTCCTCTTTAAAATTAAATGTAATACAGAGAAAAGAAATCGTCACAATATGTGTCTCAATTGCATAAGTAAGGGATGTTCAACACGCGGCCCGCCAGTACGTAAGTTGCGGCCCGCCGACTCTTTTTTAAAAATCAGATTTTTAAAGTTTTTTCATTTTGAAATTTATTTGAGGGGAAATTTATATATATACACAATGGATTTGCCTGTTACCTGTTCTTGTTTTAAAATAAATCCTTTTTAAAAATAGAAATGTCCTTTAGATTAAAATAGATTTATATTTTATCAAACAGTTACATTGGATTTTACTATAGTAAATTACTTTTAATAAATTTCGAATTGCTTACTATGGATGGTACATGATTCTCTGTGTGTGCGACTTTTGTTTCTCCTCCTTTTCTGTTTGGAGTGCCCAAAAAGCAAGAGGCAGTCAGAGACGTTTTTAAAGTTTTAAAAAATATATTCAGGACGGTTAAGATAAAGGACAATGTATATTTAATCGTTTGCGAATAACAGCACTATCAAATTTCACCAATGAGTAGCGAAAGATCAATTCAATAGGAACACCGTAATTTTCAAGAAAATGGCAACTGGAATATTTTAAACATTATTTGATCATTGCATTATTATATTATATAAACATTATTATATTATCTACGTCTGTATATCTGAAAAATAATGAAAATAATAATAATTCATTCTGTTTTAAATTTTCACTCCAATAAATGTTTTTTTGTTTCCAAATCTGATATAAAGGTACTTATTTTTATGTGCGGCCCGCGAGATTATAATGTTTTTCCGAAGTGGCCCGCAAGGTCATTTGGGTTGGACACCCCTGGCTTAAGTGATCAGCGCAGAGTTTCAAAATATAAATCAAAGCATTCTTGTAGTGAATGTGGCTTTCGACACAACACTCTTCTTCACAGGCAAAAAAAAAAAGGGGGGAAATGTCAACGCTTCCCTGATTTATAGCGCGTCATCACTACAAGGTCAGGAACTGAACCCAATGCAGAGGAGTTCCCCCATCCGCAAGAAAATACAGCCGCACCCCTCTCTTGTATCAGTAATAGAAGCAAAGCCGTAATTCTACCCACAGCAGTAGTTTGGGTTTTGAATCATTAAACTGGAAGTTGTATCGAAGCACGTGCAGTTTTAGATTCCGGTAGCATGTCTAATATCGTAACGCAGGATTTCGCAAACCGCTTAGGGGCTCCACAAAATAGAGTTAATTTTCCTATCTCCAGTTTAGACGGAAATAAAACCATAGTCAAGTCAGAATTAAACGCTACAAAAATAAATGGCAACGGCTCATTTTCTACAACTTTAGATTTTCTGGTTGTCTCAAAAATTACAGACTTTCTTCCTGTTTCTCAAATAAACCTCAATAATTTAAAAATACCTCAGGAGCTAGCAGATCCAAATTTCGGTGTTCCAGGAAAAATCCATTTGCTAATTGGAGCAGAGGCCTTTTTTGACATAATAAAGGAAGGAATTATTCGCACTTCAGACAATGGACTTGTATTTCGCCGATCAATTTTCGGATACATCGCAACCGGAACCACACATTTATGCAAACAAAATCAATATTGCGGTTTCATAACAGAAATGTAAAACACTGATGATAATTTACAAAAGTTTTGGGAGATAGAAACAATTAACGAAGGTCAAAAGCCATTAAGCAAGGAAGAGGAATATTGTGAAAATTATTATCAAATGACTCACACGCGCAATGAAGCTGGTCGATATGTAGTACAAACGCCAGTTAAAGACATACAAAGCTTAGGACACTCAAAGGGTTTAGCAATGAAGAGACTTGATCAGCTTTGGAGAAGATTATCTAAAGATAAACAAATGGAAAATTTATATAGGGAATTTATGCAGGAATACATAGACTTGGGGCATATGGAAAAAGTGGGAAAATATTCAGATGAAACATCCGCAAACAATATTTTTTATTATCTTCCCCATCATGGAGTCTTTCAGCCTGATAAAACAACTACCAAATTAAGAGTTGTTTTTAATGGTTCAACTTCTACTACTTCAGGTTTAAGCCTAAATGACCTACTCTTGAAAGGTGAAATGAAGGATAACGTTTTTGAAATCATGACACGATTTCGAAAAAACAAATATGCTTTCACAACAGACATCCAGATGATGTTTCGACAAATCCTCATTGATCTAGCTCAACGTGATCTTCTCAAGATTATGTGGAAAACAGGAGCTAATGAGCTAATCTATAGATTGAAAACTGTCACGAATGGGACCACCAGTGCTCACTTTTTAGCCATACGAACTCTCAAACAGTTAGCTATGAATGAAGCTTCTAGATTTCTCTTAGCTTCCAAGACGTACATGGATGATGTAGTATCGGGTGCACAAAACCTCGACACTGCTCGCCAATTACAACGCCAGTTGCAAAATATGCTGGAAACATGTGGAATGAAATTACATAAATGGAATTCCAATTCGAAGGAGCTTCTTAATTCATCTACAGATCAAGAACACTCCTTTTCAACCAACGCAGAATCAGCCATAAAAACCTTAAGTGTTAGCTGGAAACCAACAGGAGACTATTTCATGTTCAAAGTCTCAATCTCTTCAATGGCATCTTTTATAAAATGAGATGTTTTAAGCGTCATAGCAAGACTTTACGACCCTCTTGGACTAATAGGCCCTGTCATCAGCAAAGCAAAAATCTTTCTACAAAAATTATGGCTTAGAAAAGTGAATTGGGAAGAATTCTTACCGGATGCAATCGCACCAGAGTGGCTCAATTTTGTGTCATCTCTAAAAGCCCTAGAGGAACTCATCGATACATTCTTACAGATTCCTAAGGGAAACTCATGCTTTTAACATACGCAGACGCTTCGGAGTCAGCCTACGGAGCCGTAGTGTACATGCACAGTGTCAAAGAAGATGGTACCATCACAACCAAGCTCATTGGCAGCAAATCTCGTGTCGCACCAATCAAAGTCATCTCCATTCCTCGCCTTGAACTCTCAGCGTGTTTGCTGCTGGCTCAATTAGTGGAAAAAGTTCGCCTCTCTCTACAAGTACATTTAGCTAAAGTCATCTTGCACACCGATTCAACCATAGCAATTGCCTGGATCAATACTCCAGCTAATCAACTGAAAGCATTCGTCGGCAATCGAGTTTCCAAGAAACAAACTCTGACGGAGAACTTTGAATGGAAGCACATACCTTCAGTACCCTGTAGATATCATCTCTCAAGGAATAAATCCTGAAGAACTTTCAACATTGACTCTATGGTGAAATGGTCCCCAGCATCTAGACATTCCTGAACAATTTATTGATCCTTCAATTACCAGTTCTGATGAACTTTACATGTCGGAACTTAAAAAACAATCTGTGATATCAGTTTGACATCAATCTTGGACTCTAACTTTGAAAATGATCTTTTAAATATTACAAATAGTTATATGAAATTAATTCGCATTTTTAGTTATATTTTCAGATTCCTGCATAGTGTCAAAAATGCAACTCGCCATTCAGGTCCCCTCACAAACGAGGAACTTCAGAAAGCAAAACTTCGTTGGATTAAAAGGATCCAGGTAACAGTCTTTAACAAAGAAATTGAAATTCTTAGGAATGGGGAAACCATTAAAAAAGGTCAGTTAACTTGTTTGAATCCTTTTCTTGACAAAGAAAACATACTTAGAGTTGGTGGTAGATTAAGCAATTAAAATGTAACATATAGTCAGAAATTTTTCATTTTGCTTCCAAAAAACCACAAGTTAACTATTTTAATTATGAATTATTATCATTTGAAAAATTTGCACGTATGTGCTCAAACCTTACTTTATCTAGTCAGACAAGAGTTCTGGCCATTAGGTGGCAGAAACATTGCCAGACAAATCGTCCAAAATTGTATTGTTTGTTTCAAAAACAAACCTAAGAATTTAGAACAAATTATGGGAAATTTACCTAGAGAAAGAATTACTCCTAGCTCTCCTTTTACTCATGTAGGAATAGATTTTACAGACCCAATTTATATTAAATATAAAGGCCAACGAAAAGGCATTTACCACAAATGCTATGTTGCAATTTTCAGTTGCTTTATTACAAAAGCTCTTCATATAGAGGTTGTCACAGAACTAACCCCAGAAGCTATGATTGCAACTCTCAAAGGATTTTTCAGTAGAAGAGGAAAAGTACTTCAATTTGTACTGATAATGCTACAAATTTCATAGGTGCAAGCAGAGAAATGCAACATTTATATAATTTGATAAAAAATCCCCCAGATATTCTTGCCAATTATTTAACAAATGAAGAAATTACTTGGAAATTTATTCCCCCTTGATCACCCAATTTTGGAGGACTTTCGGAAGCAGGTGTCAAATCTTTTAAACATCATTTTAAAAGAACAGTAGGTGACGCACGTCTAACATTAGAACAATTCATAACAATTACTACTCAAATAGAAAGTATTTTGAATAGTCGTCCTCTTACTCCCATGTCCTCTGATCCTAATAATTTTGCAGTCCTCACCCCAGGAACTTTCTCACAGGTAGACCTCTTCAAAGTTTACCTGAGCCAGACCTGACAGATAAATTAGACAATCGTTTATCTCAATGGCAAAAATAAACAAAATTTGTTCAATTTATATGGCTCAAATGGAAGTTAGATTATCTTAATAATTTACAGGATAGACATAAATGGCAATTTGAGAAAGAAAATGTAACTCCCAATTCAATGGTTATTTTAAAAGATGAAAATCGTCCACCGTGTAAATGGACTATGGGAAGAATTTTGGAGATAGTTAAAGGTTCAGATGAAAAGGTTAGAATTCTTAAAGTTAAGACACCTCGAGGTATTATTAAAAGAGGAATTTCAAAAATCTGTATATTACCAAGTGTTTAAATGTCTATTAATCATTCAAAAATGTAAGCATTAATATTTTTATTCATATACTTTTTTGTTTTGTTTATTTTAATGTGCAATTTTTCATATTGATCATATTTTTTAATTTTTTATTATTTGTATTTTTATGTATGATTTATGTAACATTGTTTGTTTCTTGAAATGTTATTTCAACGTGGGCCGGGATAATGTCGCTGCGATCGTCACCCAAACCTCGCTCACCCTCACTTGTGCATTCTCTTGCAAGGAAGACACTGCACAAAGCAATCACAATAAATGTTTATGCCTTAAAACTCGCTTTTTTAATTAAATACAGTAACATTCGCATTAATAGTGCCCAATGGTCACGTATACTGGGATGGGCACAGTAGGCCCTGGCCCTCATGGGCTGTTGCGCCACTGAGTTTGAGTTTTAAAATATCTTTGAATAATATATAATTAATATATAGTAAAACTCTAAATCTGTCTTCTTGATTTCTACCCCTTAACTCTGCAGTGGAAATCGAACAGTTTTGAAGATTTCTACTGTACAGCACCCTGAATCATATTGTCACGTAGATAGATAGATATGTATTGATTTTATCGCAAGTATTTATTGATGAAGCATTCTAGGTTACAAAACCAAGAACTGACTATCTTGTCGAGCTCTTGGCTCTTTTATAGCATAATGGAATATTCTGGAACGCCGTTCCAGCAAAGTAAAGAAACATCTAGAAGGTATTAGAAATTAAAGTAATAATTAAAGAAATTAAATAATAATTCATTGTCCTGCAACGCTTGTGCCGGGATTCGAACCGGGTGCCTTTCAGATATCTGCCGAGTGAGTGAGTGAGTGAGTGTTGGGTTTTATGGCGCAAGAGCCAATCTTGGCTAAGCTGCGCCAAACATTCGTTAAAACATTAAAAGTGTAAAAATGTTTATAAGAAGATTTCGAGTAATAATATGTAAAAATTCAAAAAATCAGTTTTAAAAATTAGTTCTAAAATTAAAAAGTAAACATATCTGGGTGAGGATTAAAGACTGGTGGGAGAATTCATCCACCAAGTTCGTATGTATTAGTAAAAAAAGTCATTTTTTTAATTCTAGACTATGTTAAAAGCAACGATTTCGTTCATTTTTAATTATTTTTGATATTTGCTGGGTGTTATAAAATGCGAGAAACCGTCTTTTATAAAAAGTTTGTAACCTTCATCCTCCTGCACATCGTACACAATCATATCCTCGTCTTCTGAGGTATGATGAACATAGCTTTTCTTCGGCTTATGTGGGGACATTTTTATTTCGATTTCTGCTTTTTGTACTTTTGTGCGTTCTTTATATTTTTGGAATTCTGTTTTACACTCTGCGGGATTTTAGAAGGTTCGCTATTGGATGTAGTAGCGGCCGACTTAATTAAGGGAACTGATAATTGAACTTCAGTTGACAGAGCGGCAAATTTATTACAAGTTGCAAGAGGGGGTTTTCAGTTTCTAAAGATGAAGCAGAAGTATTCAGGTTATTGTCAGGGGAAGTAATAGTAGTAGTAGGAATGGGTATGGGTAAGAAAGACCCACTTTGTATTGTTTGTATTATTGCAGATGTGGAAGGAAGTAGATGTGACTGAGTGGATGAAGATGACGTGGAGACGGTAGACACTGAAGATGAGGTACTTGGCATTGGATTTGTAGAAGATACGGGTTTCAAACATTGTAAAGGTGGGCAGATTATGTTTGGATCTGTTTGGGTAGTTGTGGATATAAGTTGAGGGTTTAGTAGCCTGAGCATACGTTTGGGTTAACTGAGGAACTATTAATCTGCGTGCTTCAAAATAAGATATGTTTTTATTCGTTTTAATTTCTTGTATTTGTTTTTCGGTTTTCCATTTTGGGCAAACTTTGGAGTCGGCGGAATGAGGTTGTGAACAGTTAATGCATTTCGGTTCTAGGGTACAATCTGTAGAAGAATGTGCTACAGATGCACACCGAACCTCTGACATTTAAAGCAGCGCAGAGGATTCAGAATGTATGGGCGAATTTTGCAATTAAGGTAACCGGCTTTTATTGTGGTCGGGAGCTTCGGGCTATTGAATGTCAAAAAATTATGTATTTAGTTGGAATAAAGGCAGCATCTTTTTTTAAAGTAATTCTTCTGACCTGAACTACACCCTGGTCTGTAAATCCCTCAAGGATCTCAGCATCAGAAACATTTATGAGGGGTAACTAGAAGGGGAGAGTCTAGAAATGTTTTTGTAAATAGATAAAATTTTGACTGAATGTTTGATTTTGTTTCTACAAGTAAATCACCTGATGGCATTTTTTTAACGGATTTTGGCTCGCCTATAGCTTGGAGAGCTTTGAAAATAGCAAAAGGGGATTTTTTTAGATATTTCATTATTAGGCAGTGATAGTATAAAAAAAACGTGCAGTACTGGCAGTCTGTTCAATGTTGAGAGCTGTGGGTAAAACAAGGCCTTTACCCGGGCACAGTAGCATTGGATCCATAAAAAAGCGTACACAACTTCGTTCTGTCGTGCCTCCACCCATCACGGAGTCCAACAACGGAGGCAGTGTGCCGGTCATCTGGCAAAAACCAGGCACGGCGCTTACCCAGAATATAGTGATACAGCATCAGGGCGAGGACCCAACGGGTAAACCCGCCACCCCTTATCTGCAGCACTAACCCTAAAGCAGTGTCTCTTTGGGGACACCGAAGAGAGGTACTACCAGCCGTTTGACAGGAGCGGGCTCACTCCTGCCTCCCGTCTACAGCAAAGCGTGGGCCAAAGGTTTTCCCAAGACACCATTTTCCTCCTAACGGGACATCGCACACGGCAAACATGCGGGTTGGGTAACCAACGGTGTTAATCGAAAACAAATAAAGCAACATAATAAAAATATCGAAAGAAATATACGAAAAAGAAATTAAATTAACGCAAGGCAGAATGCAAACGAAAATATGTTAGTAGATAATTGTAAATTTTCTCATTAGAAAAAATTTATATTTGTGCAATGTACATCTTGAACTACTGGTCTATGGTCTAGACGGGAAAAGAAGAAAAGATGAAATTTTATGACAAGAGGGTCGAAAATAGAGAAGGATCACTAGGGTACCCCGGGTTCGTGAAGCCCGTGTTTACCAAAGACAGTAAACAACTTGGGATAAGGAAAAGGTCACTAGGGTACCTCGGGATTGTGACACCCGTACTCACCTAAAGAAGGTGAGCCCCCTGAGGGGCAGATATCTGCCGAACGCTCTAGGATTGCGCCACAGAGTCGCTCACTTAGATAGGTTTTAAGCGTCAATATTGCCAGATTAGTTTGGCACACCACAGCAATAAGGTTGCCGAACCCTTGTCTAAAGCATCAAAACTAAAAATCAAATTCGAAAGTAAGAAATAATTTCATTTTTTTAAATTAAGAAGAAGATAACTCAGTATTAGCTGATTACTTCAAAAATGTGGGTCTCAATCAGAAGCGCACACAGGAATTTTTAAAGGGGGTTCGGGGTTGAAAGTTCACCATTCTTGCATCATGCTATTTTTGATTTTGTCGATTTTCAGGAACAAAACACAGTAAAAAACTAATTATTGAATAAATAATTAGCATTAATTAATAAAATTAATCATTAATAACAAGTATTTAATTAAATTTTACGTATTATACACTTAGAATTATAACCAATCGGAAAAAAATCAAGGGCTTTAAGGAGGGGGGGTCCGGACCCCACCCTTGTATGCGCCACTGATATATATATATATAATATAGGCTTAGCTTATTCTTTACAAACAAGAGATAACATCCAACAATCACATTCGAAAAACTCATAGACAGTAGGAAAATCACACAATAAAGGACATATGAGTAACCGAGATTAAAAATTATAAAATGGATGCTGCAGTGTTATAAATATTGCTGACTTAGGACAGCTAATATATAAAATAATTTATATAAAAGTGGGGTTGAACATGTTTTTTAGCCAGCCAACCTTCCCCCTTTATGTAAATAACACTGAGCAAAAATCAATAGAAAATAATGGAAAGGAATATCTAAATCCATTACAAGATAGAGGTAACTTACCTAAAATTGCACTTACAAATGCAAAGCCCGCGCTAAATCTGAGTGCAATAAATAAGTTATTGCTAGATTCTGGACCCAAATGCAGATTTAAATCAAGTGAAGGGCTGAAATGTAGCACTTAACAAAAGTATAAAAATAATGGAAATAAAAATTAATAAGAGTTGCAAATTATAGCATAACTTTAATAACACTAGAGTATATATAAATATGAATAAAATAATAATAACTAATTTTATCTAATATTAGATTATGGAGATAACTATAACTATGAAATATTTAATTTTATAGTAATAAATTATTATCAATCTCAGAACTTTTAATCCTAACTATTTTGAATAGCTTTGGGTATTTCTGATTTAAGCAATATTTAGTAAAATGTTTATAGTTATTTATAATGTCTGATTTTTTTGACACCAGAAATTTATTATGTTGTATATAATTAATAACAATATTTCTGAATATAGAAACATGTACATTACTCCCCCAATGAGGAACTTTTATAATATTGAAATTAAATTCTTCTCTTTTATCATAAATATTAGAAACTTTTACATTATCATTTAATTTGACTTTTGTCAAAAAAAATTTCTTCATTTTTTTATTGCTGTATTAAATTAAGATATTGTGGATAAAATTAATGTTAGGTAAAAAATTGGCTTGTTTCCAAAAATGATTATGTATCTATATAACGATAAATATAATATTTAGAATTATTAATGGAACTACTTTCAAAATAATGAAAGTATAAATTGGCAAGCATTTCCCCAACCCACCTTGTGGCAAACCTTTAATCTGCAGATAATAGTTCCCTTTTTATGATATAAAAAGTTTCTTTGTACAAACCTAAGTAGTGAACCAAATCTATAAAAAAACATTTTTAAAATAAATTATCTTTATGTAAATTTCAAGTATATTAATCAAATCATCCATATTAATAGTGTTAAAAGTTTTCAAAACAAACTATAGACTAAAAAAATTTTTTTGATCTTTCATTTGTTCAAAAGTGATTTACTTTTTTTAAGAATGTGGTTTTAAGATTATTTATTGTATCATGCAATATTTTGGAGAATTTTGACTGTTTTGTTGATATATGTTTTAAAAACCATTTGTAACTGCCCAAAATTTAACGGGCTTTTTGAAACTTGGGAGTAAAAAATATATGGGAAATTTAAATTATTATTAATTTGAATTCTTAACTTTTATGAAAAGCCAAGATACGTTTATTTATTTCTCTATCAGAAACAGAAGACTTAAAAAAAGCGTATTATTATCAAAATAATTGTTGATCATTAAATTATAATAGATTTACAATAAAGAAAAAATTTCCTGGCATTTTATCAACATAAACTATAATAAATTTATTTTGCAAATTTTTAATCTGATTTTTATATAATATTATTAAAAAAGATTTTATTACATGTACCATTGTTATATTTATTAAGTGCTGTAAAATTTCCCTTTTTGAATTCTGTGAAAGCCTCTATAGGCATACTATATTTAATAGCAATTTGTATATAAATCGCTAAATATCATTATATAACTGATTTTTAAAATTTTTATTATTCGAAATCATTAATCAAAAACCAGTACCTTTATTCATTTTTTTCTAAGATTATTGTTTTTTTACAATATTGGGGTCACCAGTAACAACATGCTTGTGATTTTCATTTTGAATTCTTTAAATTCAGTACATTTACATATTAAGTTATCTTGTTTATAGGCACATTATAGTTAAAATTGATCTACCTTTTAAAAAAGCTTTTTAATAGTAATATTTTTATTTAAAGATGACATGTGTTTTTAAAAATGTCAGAAAATTAATATTATCAGATGATTTATTCATATATAAAAGTGTACAATATTCATTTGAAAACCTATTTACATTAACTTTTTTGTTATGTTTATGTTTCAAAAAATTTTTGAATGTCCTTTGTAATATGCAAAAAATGGACCTTAATTTTGGAAATTTGTAATCTTCTGTAATACATAATTCAGCCACTGAGTCCAAACATAAAAAACTTAATGTGTTTTTTTGTTAAAATTTTTATCAAAGCTATTTCAAATATCTATAATATATTTTTGAAAGGACTTTTGGTCTCTACTTAATCATTAGTTCTAGCCCCTCTAGTTTTTCTTTCATTAGATATTATATTAATCCCATTATTGTAATAATACTATTAGGGAAATTTTTTTTAATTGCATTTAGAAATTTTTCCTTGGTATAATACATTTAGTCCATAAGGGTAAACTGATTATAATATTTAATATAGTAATTTTCCCACCATAATCTTTTTTAATTTGGGGGCAACTTTTTAAAAATATTGAGTGAAAATGTTCAAAACATGTGTACTAAAGTGTCTTATTTCTATTTTATTTGAATTTTTAATACATTGAAGTATTTAGTATCTGCCATGTTGATTGATTCTAAATTAATTTTATTAGATGTCTGTCCTTTTTATATTTAAATTGACATTTATTAATGTCAATAAAAAATACAGTTATATGTTTTCAGAAGGTAAATTTAGAATCATTTTTCATTTAATCATTATGGATCATTTGACAAGTTTTGCATCTTTTGTCGCCACATCTTTTTTTTAAAAGGAATTTTTATTTCCAAAATTTCTATTTTGAAGTTTTTCTAAGAATCTAACATTTTTTTAGGCATTGAGTTTTTGAAACTTTTTCAATGCAAAAATCTTTTTGAATTCTTTAAGTATTCCCTTTTTCGAAAATACTTTTAGTTTTATATGTATTAAAAGTCTCATAGAATCTCTAGATTGACCTGCATTCAAAAACCCTTTTCCTATCGACGTGTTCACATGTCTGTAGTATATACGTTAAAACAGTCTAACAAATTATAAGATACTACCAATTATTAGAATACGAATTGCAAAAATATAAACTAAAAAAATTTCACCAAACAGCAAAATCAAAAAAGGGGTTAATGGGTTTTTTTCATCGGTTTCACATACCATTATAATGTAAAACAGAGCAAAGACAAAAAGTATATTTACTGAGCCTAGTTGCCAGTCACTAAATTTATAAATTTAAAATTATTCATATTAGTGTAGAATTTTTTATATTAAGTATCTAGTAATTAGAACTCAATATCTATAGTATGACGTCTTCGATTGGGGTGAACCTCACCCATCTATTCATGTGAAGTTTTATGGCCCCAAACAGACGTTGGGTGACAAGAGCACGTGGCTATGGGGTCATTGTGTATTGTCTGACCTCGGACAAAAGTCGACATCCATTTTGAAAGTTACAATGACCAAAGAGAGCCGGTGACAATGGGTTGACGTATAGGCGAAGCCTGTATGAAAGCCGGTGCCGAGAGAATGGGGTTATAAGGCCCAGGTGGTGTGATGAATGGGAGTTTCAGAAGTTGGATGAAAATTATGGCGCCCTTAGATTCCAGACAGACGAGGAAGGTGTTTGTGTTTGCCGCACAAATGGGAGACGAATGTGGCCCGGGGACGAGGGCAGACCTTTTTGTTGGCCTACCAATGAGGAAGACGAGGGGCGTGTTGTGGACCCGCCCCTGGTGTTTAAAAGGGGTTGATTTTGAGAAGACTGGGGGAGAGGAAAAAACTTGGAGAGAGCCCTGGAGTGAGACAGATGGAGCCCTGGATGGAATCCGAGAGCCCTGGAGTGAGACAGAGGAAGCCCTGGATGGAGTAAACTGGAGAGGAGCCCGGAAAAGAAAAGAGATTAGGGAGTGTCTTTCGAAAAAAGGATTGAACTCCAGTGAAATAGACTGTCCGCCCGGCTTGGCATATTTATTGGACTTTTTAGTAACATATGAAGCTATTAAATACTGTTTTAATTTTAAAATGAGTCTGTGACAAATTTTCTTGTTTGCTAACTACTCACGACGTTACAATAGCAAAACATTCACTATAGTTATAATGAAATAACATCTAAAATTTATACCATAAAAATGTACTTCCATATGTTTACAAAAATTTAAAAATAATTTTAAAAACTTGGAGGCACTACTAATAAAATATATAGAAACATGTAAAAATTGAAATATAAAATGTAATATGAAATAAAAGTAAATTATATGATAAATAATGAAAATTAAAAATTGAAATATAAAAATGGATTAAAAACATTTTTTGGGGAATAGTACTAATTATACAATAACATAAAAAAAATATATTTACAAAATGAAAAAATATATATAAAACTCACTAAACATAGAAATAACATTTTACACCTTCATCAAAAAGGTATAAAAAAAACAATACCCAAATGAAACATGAATTACATAAAACTTAAAAGCCACTATTTTACCCTATATAATAAAAGTATCAAAATTTTTAAATTAAAATTAATCACCCTAAAAAGCATATAAACATATTATATATATAAAACATATAATATATTTATATAAAATAATTTAATATGTATTTTACTACCCCCCCTTCGGAACTGTGGGTTTTGGGGGAAAAAAAAGCGACAGGTGGGGGGCCGCGGGGGAGAACCCCCTTTTTAAAAAGAGCCCGTTTTCGGTAAACGTTTCGTACGGGGGTTTGGCCCGTAAAAACCAAAATTGAAATATTTTTTAGGGGAAAAACAATTTTCATTAAACGAAATTTCTTATCTGCTTATTTCTTTGAATATAAAGATCGGAACATAGGGCTTACCCCTGACAACAAAAGAAAAGGGAAAAAAAAAACCCCTTTTTTTTGGGGGTTCCCCATAAAAATTAAAAAAAATTGGGTCATTGACCCCACACCCGAACTTTCGCCTGCAGAAAAATTATCTACCAGATTATAAACGAACTCTTTAGTTTGAAGACTAGTGTGTCAGAAGCAGAACTGTTTCCCAGATTGAAAAAGATTACCTTCTTCATATCGCGAAGTAGGGCCATCCTCCCAGAATAACATTTGTTTTATTTCTGATTCTCTCGGTAAAATAAGTTCTTCAGTGAATGCCGTCCGGGAAAATAATTCCTTCAGTGAATGCCGTCCCCCAAATTTCTTCAGTGAGTCCCGCCCGGTAGAATTTCTTCAATGAATGCCGTCCGCGGAAAGTGCAGTCCTGCATTTTTAAAATTGTGAAGATTTGTTTTATGAGCGAAAGTTAATAAATATTGTGTAAAACCTCGTATCTACCATTTTGCAGGGGGCAATAAATTTTCCCAAAAACAGATCAGGTTGATGGAGAAACCCGGGTTTTTGGGACGTAAAAAAAGGGGTGTTAGTTTCCCTTTCTTTTTCAGGAATTTTCAACTCGACGTAAAGGTCAGACTTATTTATGTTTACTTATTTTTTTTATTTTTTTACAATCAGTTTTTTTGATGATTTTCCTTTTTGAATCTGTTTTTTTTTTTAACCGAGCAAATATTTGAAACAAATTTATTTTTCATCCTCTCTGAATTTTGTATGCATATTATCTACCTTTTTCCTTTATACTTTCGCTTTTTTTTTTCTTTTTTTTGAAATTGCATTTAATAACTATTAATTTCGAATTATATATCCCAATTTAAATTATTACTTGATATATTTTAAATTATTGATGCATAATTATTATTATTTGAATTTTAAAATTGGTTTTGGGAAATTTTTAATTTAAAATTTTATTTGCATAACTTTTATATATTTTAGTAGAAAAATTTGGGGAAAATTTGAGAGCTAACCCCTACCTTTTTCCCGGGATTTTAATACCTGTTATTCTCCAGTATAATAATTTTTTTAAAAACTTAACTTTTAATTAAAAAGGGAAAAAAAATTTTTCTTTTAAAAAGGGAAAAAAAGGGGGATTTGTTAAGAGTTACACAGTTTAAGTTTAGGGCGACAGTCAACAGCTAAGAATTTAAAATTTTAAAAACCAAAGTGCAGGGGGAAGAGAAATACCAAATTGATTCGAGGTATCTTGGAGAGAAAAGGGGGGAATTATTAGAAAAAAGGAAACGACGGGATTTTGGTTGAAAACTTGAATCAAGCAAGATAAGATTAAATCAGGAAAAATTGGTGGAATAATTTTATTAATGATTTGAACAAAATGCTACAAAAACTGAAAAAGAGGGTATAGCTTATATTTAATACGTTTGACCCAAACATGTTTTGAGGATGTGCCGAAAAATTTTTTGGTCTCACACCTGTTAAAGGCCTACTCCCACGGAAATCACACAGTTATCTCGAGAACTGAACAAGGGGGGATTTTCGAAAGTGAGGTCTTTGCTTTTGGGTTTTACCCCAGAGAAGTTAGGCAGCTATTTTTTCACATTGAAAATCCGGATAAAACATGGCGTGATTTCTACCAAAAAGTTCAAACATTTTTAATGGATGGATTAAAAGGATTGGACAAAAAACTTTTGGGAAAAACCCAGGGATCTGATGATAGCAGACCAGATGGGGGAAAAAAGAGCCCCTGTTGAATTCAAAGAACGTCACGTAGACCAGGGGTCAGCAACCTGCGGCTCTTTAGTTCCATTAGCAAATATTATTTACTTTATAAAAAAAAAAAAACTATTTAAAAATCGTTCTGAATCGAGTAAGAGGATTAAGCGCCGTTTCTATCTTTCAGCCATTTGTACTCGCTTTTCATTGCGTCCCTCCCCTGTGACACGTATTGTCACTGTCATTAGTCCGTCGGAAGCTCTCGAATGAGGCCGTCGACCGATGTTTCTATATAGGTTTTAATTCTCTTTCGATGCAAGACAGTTTGGTGTCTTCACCAAGGCTTTAGCTGTGACGAAAAGTTTGTTGTTTCAAGTAAAAAGGATTTAAAAAGAAATTATCTTCTCAAAGGTTTTAAATGTACATATATAATAATAATAAAAAAAAAAAAGAAAAAGGTAGGTAACATAATATTTTATTTTTAAAAAATACAATATTATAAAATTTTTTTTCCAAATAATAAAAACAAAAGAAATATAAAAAAGAAAAAAAGTACTCCCTTTTTTGGATATTACGGCGAAAGTGTTTTTTTTAAAAAAATATATATTTAATAAATTATCTATTTTATTTTTATCAATTTTACAACTTTTATTTTTTAAAAAAATTAGCATTAAAAAAATTAATTGTGGGTTTGGGGTACCTATACATTGTTGCTTAATAAACCTATTTTCGAACTCTTGGGGTCAAAGTGGGTAGGTATTTGCATTTTTAAAATTGTTTATATGTTTGGCAATTTTCATTGATTTCGCATAGCGGGGCCCAAACATTTTCGTAAGCTAAGTATCAAACTTTTTCCCAAAAATTTAAAAAAAAATGTCCGGATTGCGCCGTGATAAACAGGGTTTCGGGAGAAGTTCGTTCTTCCCAGCCCGTCGATCCCCCCACAATCGGGAGGGCTACCACAGATGCGACAAAAACCCTATTTTTATAGTAAATAAGTGGGGAGAGAATGAGACAAACAGTTTTTTTGTCCCCTGAATTTTATTTTAAAATTAAATTATTAGAAATTTTTATTTTAGTTAGGTAAGTTTTTTTAATTTGGGGAAATATTTTATAATTTTTTTTGAAAAATTTATACCTTATGCCCTTGTTTCCCGTATGTATTTACGTATGTATACGTTGACATAGTAAATAATTGCAAAACTTGGCCTCTGCTGTTTTGGATACCTAAATAATAATTTGAAAAATTCTTTGTTACAACTTCACCGCAAACATAGCATCTAAAAAAAAAAAAAAAGAACTGAAGAAGTGCATCGAGAATTCAATCGGGATTGGACGGAGTCCTTCGCTTTTATATGCAACTCAGATGGCCTTCCGACTTACCACATTTGCCACGAAAAACTCGCACACAATAAGAAATTAAATTTAGAGAGATACTTTGCAACAAAACATACTCAGTTTGTGCAGTAAACATCCAGCCAGTGAAGAACGAAAAAAAGCTGTAGACGAGCTCCGAAAACAGCAATCAAGTTCCATGTTAAGTAACTGGACGCAATCTACAAGATAATATTCATCTGGCAAGCTTTGCGGTATCACTAGAAATTGCAAAAAAAGAAAAAAGGCAAACCATTCACAAATGGTGAGTATGTCAAAGATCGCTTCATACGTGCATCTGAAGAACTATTTCGTGATTTCAAAATCAAACAAGAAATCTTGAAAAAAAAAACCAGTGGAAGATATTCAACTTTCTTCTGCCTTATCACTTGCTATAGATGCGTCTTGCGACATAAAAGACACGGCACAAGTTACCCTTTTTGTCAGGTATGTCTTTCCAAGGTCCAAAAGAAGAACTTATAGGATTGCTACTGCCTCGGGCCCAAATAAAAAGATGCAGGGAAAGGCCAAAACAAAAATCACTTTAAAAACAATAAGATCTATTTAAATAAAATCTCTTCAGTAGCAACTGGGGTGGATCCCAAGGGATGACAGTAAAAAAAAAAAAGGGGAACAGCGATTCTTCAAAAGCAAAATAAACCACGAAATTTTAGTTTTAGTACATAATACACCAAAAACACTTTGTACTCAAACATTTCCGACGGGGAAAAAGTTTTAGTCTTGAAATTTGTGATCAAAATTGTCCATCTTGTCAAAAAAAACACCCACCATCGTCAGTTTAAAAAAAAAATTTTTAAGCGAAATGGAGACTCAGTATTTTCCGGGCCTCCTTCTTCACAATAATGGGCGATGGATTTCCAAAGGGAAGGGTGAAACGTTTGGCTTTGTGCTTGATGAAATAAATAAAATTCCTCAATGAAAAAGGCATTAATCACCTTGAATTAAAAGAACGACTAATGGTTTTCAAAAAAATTTTTCCCTTTTTAGTGGATATCACAGCGAAATTAAATGAGCTGTGAATCTAAAAAAACAAGGAAAGGAAACCCAGCCTATGTTTTGGGAGAAAAAATTGGTTTTTTCGAAGAAATATTAATTCTTTTGCAGAGCAGTAAATTACTTATTTTCAATTTCTACAGCAATACGCGATAAAAAACCCGTGAAAAAGTTGACACGATTTACTTCAGCACAGTTTAAAAAATTAAAATGAATTTGCTGACAGATTTGGAATTCCCAAAAACCCAAAAAAAACCACTCTAGCATTCATAAATAAACCTTCCCCAACACAAATAGTAACGGGAAAACCACATTGAGTCATTTGGGAAATTTATACTGGGTCTCTAGAAATAAAATTTACAGATTTAAAAAAATAAAGCTTTTGTGGAATGAAAAATTTACAGAATTGAAAAGCAAAATTGGGAAAAGTTGGAGGTTCAAAAAAATGTATGTACGTAACGCAACAAAAGGACAGCTTTAAAAAAAATGCCCGGTTGAGGGCACCACATTCGACGCATGGAATAGTGTTCCAGATTGCTACAGTGAGGTGAAGGAATTGACATTTGGAGTGCTATCTTCGGATCGACATATTCGTAAGAGCAAGCGTTCTCGTGCATGAATATAGTTAAAAGAAAAGTAAGAAGCCACAACTAACAAATGAAAATTTTTAGAGTCGTGTTTGAAACTTAAAACAACAAGCTATGAGTCAAATTTATCCGAACTTTCTAAAACCATGCAAAGCCGACGCTCCCATTGAATTTCTTTGCTCAAATGTATGTTTCTTTTTAAGTACAAGTTACATTGTTTAGTAAAGTTTAAATTTTCTACTTGAATAACCATGCAAAGCTATATCTCCCATTGAATTTGCTTACTCAATTGTTTATTATTGAAGTACAAGTTAGTGTTGTAAAAGTAAATGTTTAATCGTTTTAAATTTTACTTAAATAATAAGTAATTACATAAAATATATACAATCTAATTTTTTGTGAAAACACTATTTATATATGAATAAATAGATATTTTTTCTTATGAATAAATAGATATTTTTTCTTATGAATAAATAGATTAGTTTTTTTAATAAAAAATCTTTATTTATGCAAGTACTATTTACTGCTGGCAAGAAAAATTTTGTGGCTCTTTAAAAACCTTGAAATTTTGTAAATCGTAATTTTTGGCTCTTCCGACTCAAAAGGTTGCCGACCCCTGACTTAGACGAATGGCCAAGTATCAACTGCCCAGTTGAATTAGCCGAGAGACTTGAAGAATTTGAGGATGTCCGTAGGACGTTGAAACAGAAAACACATACTTTAACACCTGTTCGAAGACCTGAAGTTAGGGGAACGAATCAAGCGGAGCATTTCACAAAATTTGATAATCACAATACAAGGAGAACAGGAAATTTCAATCCTGAAAGAAGATATGTAGACACTCCTACGAGTAGAGATTTTGATAGAAGAGCACCTAGGAAATGTTACATACGTCATTCCTTAGATCATATGAGTTTTAATTGCCCTAAAGCAAGAAAAGAGATCAAAAGAGAACAACCCAATTCCCAAGTACACTGATGGCCACCGTAAATGCAACACCCTGAAGGATGCATGCAAATACCATGAAATTTACAACATGCATTAGCAGGTGAAGATAAGCGAAAATGATTAGAATTTCAGCACAGACACATCTGCGCACCTGTGAAAACCACCTCAAAGCCGCTATTTACAAGACTGGGGAATTTCTGACAATTTTAAGTTCGGCAATTGTGTTTTCTTGTGGTTTTCTAAAACGATCAGTTATGTCTCGAAAAAAAAAAGCGATCAGCACGATGTAAATTATCGAAGTTTCGACAGAGGAAGGATAGTGGCCTACCGAGATTGTTGGATTATCTTTCAGGAAATCCGGTGGTCGTGTTGGACGAAACCAAACAACTGTGAATGCGGATATGTGACCGTTGGATGCAGGAGAGTACGACGGACCGATGTGGTCGTCGCATCCCACCTCGGTGCACCCTACCTACGTGAGGACAGGCATATTGGGCGCATGGCAGTGATGGATCGCTCGGTCATCACGAACCATAGCACGTGAGGTCTCTAACGCATCATTCAGTGTCTAAGCGTACCATTCGACGCCGTTTACAGCAAAGAGTGATTCCGCAAGACGGCCATTTGCTTGAATACCACCCTTAAAAACAGACCCACAGACGTCTCCATTGCTTGGTCTACCCTTAAAGCGAACCCACGAACGTCTCCGCCGCCAATGGTGCGATGAAAGAAGGACATTGGCGGCAGAATGGAAGATCGAAGTTGTCTTTACTGACGAGTCACGCATCTGTCTGCAACTTACTATGATGGTCGGATTCAGGTCTGCAGAACTACCGTGGGAGAAGGACATGAACAGATGCGTTATGCACCGCACACTGGTCCTGCACCTGTTATTATGGTATGGGGCGGTGTGCTGGATATCACTCTCGCACTCCTCTAGTACGTGCCGGTACTAAACAGCCGCTACATTTTCGAGGGTGTTGGAGCCAGTTGTCCTTCCTTACCTTCAGGGCAGCCACAGCCATATTTCAACAGGATAATGCGCGACCACACGTGGCACGCATTGTCAAGGTTACAACTTCGTCAATCACCAGATTGAATTGCTTCCCTGGCCGTCTCGCTCTCGGATCTTTCGCCGATAGAAAACAGAATTGGGATGGTTTGCTCAGCGCGGTGGAAGCCGGTTTCACGCCCCAGCGCTGCACAAGATCAACTTTGGCAACGTGTGGAAGCTGCTGGTCTACTATTACCCCAGAACACATCAAAGTCTCTTTGAATCAATGCCGAGGGCGTTTGGCAGCGGTGATCTCAACAATATGGCGGCTACTCTGGCTACTGATTCTGGCAGGAACAACACTTTACAGAAGTCTATAAATTTAATCATTTGATACTTGGTCAACATGTTAACTACAAAATAAATTTTGTTGTGCTATCTCTTGTCTTTCTTAGTGTTGCATTTACGGTGGCCAGCAGTGTACAAAACTGTTCTGTCACACCGCAGAAAGGACTACACTTGAAAAACATTATGTTAGGCAATGAAATTGTATCGGCACTTATACATACTGGTAGTAAAGTTAGTCTAATCCGCGAAGATGTAAGCACGAAGACCATTCGAGACTATCCAAAATAAACTCTGTGTTATACGGTTTAGGACAAACTGAAGTAGTAACCAAAGGTTCCTTCGAGTATGATTTTGTCTTGGACAAAGATCAATATTCTTTAACGTGGCATGTGGTGCCAACCAAACAGCTCAATTTTGAAGCCATTATAGGTACAGACATTTTGGGACAAGCTTTTTGAATTTCACCCAAGATGGTGTTATGTTTCATAAGCATGAGGAAAAGGCATGGCTAATGCAAATATCCGGAGTACATTCTGAAGATGAGTTAGATTTCAGTCACATCCATGACTCACAAGTGAAAAATGATCTATATATATAAGCAGAATAATTTCATCGTACAAATCTGAGAAGTCTGAATCCACAGATGTGACGATGAGAATAATACTGAACGATGATATCCCAGTCTATCAACCAGCACGTCGGTTATCGTACGCGGAAAAGCAAATTGTGAACAAAAAAATTATAGTAAGAGAAGGAAAAAGGCTCAGAGAGTACCAAGTTAGAGGTGATTTGGTAGCAGTCCAACGTACACAATTTGAAATTTGGGCCTTAAACAGTCCGAATTTTTCGGACCTTATCAAAATTACTGAAGTTAAACCTAGAGACAGATATACAGTTGAAAAAGTAGGGGATCACGCTGGGCCAAATGTAACTGCTACTTCCATGATTCCCAATGAAGTATTTTCTCATGGATAGAACAGTAATTACAAATGTATACATTTAATTTCAATAACTATAGGTACCCTTCACTTTATATGTCTTATGCATATTTGTGGCCAACTTTTTATATATTTTTGTAAAAATATTATGATATGTGTAATCATGAGAGCATTCTCAAGCGTTGCTGAGGTCATCGACAGTCAGAGTTAGCCGAGTTTGTAGGATTTAAAGTATTAGGGAATATAAATATATTCCGATCAGTGAGGTTACAACCTCACCAATAGATGGCGCTACCAGCAAATATACGAATTCCCCCCTCCCGGAACTGTGGGTTTTTTGGGAGAAGAAAAAGAGACAGGAAGAGAGAGAGACTCCGGTTTTACGAACGAGAGGTCACGTTTTTCGGTCAACGTGGGTGTCGCGAGGTTTAGCGACGATTGAGAGTAGGCGTATTTAATTGGAAATAATCTAATTTTTCATTAAACAGTATTTACTTATCTGCTTATTTCTTTGAATATAAAGATTTCCCTAGACAACAAAAGAAAAGCCACTTGTATAGATAAAATACACCCCTATATATATATATATATATATATATATATATATATATATATATATATATATATATATATATACACTACTATATATATATTTTATACACTTAACATTGAGTACATCCCATAATATCTTAATTTAATACAGTCAAAATAGTAACAACAATGAAGCAAATTTTCTTGACATACATGTCAAATTAAATGATAAAGTAATAATTTCTAATATTTATGATAAAAGAAAAATTTAATTTCAATATTATATACAAGTTCCTCATTGGGAGAGTAATGTACATGTTTCTATATTCAGAAATATATTGTTAGTAATTATATACAACGTAATAAGTTTCTGGTGTCAAAAATCAGACATAATAAATAACTATAAACATTTTTTACTAAATATTTTAAATCAGAAATACCCAATTAATTTTATTAATAGTTATATGAATAAAGCTATTCAAAATAGTTAGGATTAAAAATTCACAGAGATTGATAATAGTTTATTACTATAGAAACTTAAATATTTTCATATTTTGTAGTTATCTCCATATTAATCTAATATTGAATGAAATTTACTTATTAATTTTTATTTCCAATTCTTTTATACTTTTGTTAGGAGTACTACATTTCAGCCATTCACATGATTTAAATCTGCATTAGGGTCCAGAATCTGGCAATAACATTTACTGCACTCAGATTTAGCGCAGGCTTTTGCATTTCAGCAAGTGCAATTTTAGGTAAGTTACCTCTATCTTGTAATGGATTTAGATATTCCTTTCCATTATTTTCTATTGATTTTTGCTCAGTGTTATTTACATAAAAAGGGGGAAGGTTGGCTGGCTAAAAACATGTTCAACCCACTTTTTATACCGAGAATTATTTTATATATTAGCTGTCCCTAAGTCAGCAATGTTTATAACACTACAGCATCCATTTTATAATTACAATCTCGGTTACTCATATGTCCTTTATTGTGTGATTTTCCTACTGTCTATGTGTTTTTCGAATGTGATTGTTGGATGTTATCTCTTGTTTGTAGAGAATAAGCCTATATATATTATATAATATATATATATATATATAATACATGTTACGTTACGTTACATTACACATATATATATATATGATAGTACTGATTCAGGTATTGAATCTGATGAAACATTTTATATCAAAACTGTATACAATGTATCCAATTTGCCTGACAAAGCATGGATTGCACCTATTGCCACAAAAATTCCTTCTCATCACATGGTGAATGGTTTACTGGAGAAAGTGCAAATTCATATCAAGAAACAATTTCTTTTCTTGATATTGGTAAGATGAGTGTAATAACTTTATACAGCTCGTTTACAAACTATTTATTAAAGTGTGAAACGCTTTAAAAACAGTCCAGTACAACTTAGCTTCAAAAGCGTCCAAAGTTCAACAGTCTTACGTTTTCAGAAAACGTCGCTACTTGGTAATTTCACGCCTAGTTTGTTTTTCGCTCGCTTGCTCTATCTCCTCCGTCCTGTCGCTGGTTCGAGGCTTCTCTCTCCGCCTTCCCTCTCGTTAGCTCGAGGACACACTACCAGGTAATTCGCTCTTTTGAGGCCTCTCCCTGGTTATTCTTTCCTCTTTAACCTCCGGTTTCTCCTGGTCCTGCTCTCCACGCCTTGCTTCCTCTCTTGTCTTGGCTGCTCAGAGCGTGGGATCTTTTATGGCGCATATAATGGGGTTTTCCTCTCCAGACACGCGGTCGTCTGGAAGGCCCCTCAGGCCAGCGGCCACCCCCGCCCTCGGATTCTAGGTGGGGGCGTGGAAAGAGGGATCAGAATTATCGACCGCCCATTAAGCAACTTTTTTTTCAGCAATTAGGGAAACAGAACGGACCTCTTCTCCAGGTTTATAGTTGTGACCACTCCAGCAATTAGAAAAGGAGGGCAATTTATATCACAGGAGTAAAACATCACATATGACTGCAACGAAATTTCTAACTGCACACGTGCATTTTATTTGTGTATGTATTAGAAATGTCATCTTTTTTCAAAGATAAATATGCCTAACTTCATTTTGTGGTGAAAAATTTGTGTTCTGGTCTGCCTATGTTGTAATTTGAAAATATTGCGTTGTAGAATAGTTGATACAATGTATCTAACCATAGTTCTGGTTGAGAAATTTAATTGAATGATACATTTCGTATCAAAACTATATAACAGTTTGCCCTTAAAGCCACAAGAAAAATCCACATCTGATGGAGAGTGTTCATGTAAAAGCTAATAAAAGTACAAATTTATATCAATCTTTTCTTGCTGCTAGTACAGTTAACAGAATTGAAATCTGACAATAAATGTATCTAAAGTAAGAAAATAAAAGAAATAAAGAAACAGCAAATGATTGTTCAGTTTGAAGAATTTCCACATATGTTACAAGGAGAAGCATCCCTAAAAGTACATCTTACAAAAAATAGCTAAGTCAACTTCGCATGCAAAGAGAAAAAAAACTTGTTAGCAGCCAAAGGAGCGCATGAAGAGCGTGTACCAATGAAAAAATAGTATACCACATTCGACACAGCATTGAAAAAGAGGTGTAGTAAATTTTAAAATCCAAATAGATAACTCACTTAATAAGTTACATGCTTTCATTTCACTTATGCATGTTCGTGGAACTTAGGATACAAAGGGTTTTCTTGTTTTGCTTACGCTCAAAACCCTTGGGTCTTTACATTTTTCACCCAAACAATGGCTAGGAACAGATTCCTTCAAGTTCTTAGCTCCAAGTCTGCCGCAAATTTATTTATTTGCTCTTGTTCTCTTCATTCGGAAAGCAATTATTTTTTAAAAAAAAAAAGCAGTTTAATATGCTGTAAGCCTATTGAAAATATAAAATCGGATGAACAATTGTTTCCCTTGATAATTCGATATGGATTTATTCAGTATATCCCGCGTGACGTCATACAAATTGGTGTTAGACTACCGTCGAAATCATCTGAAATCACCCTATCCATCCATCACCAAACAGATGTTGGATGACAGGTTACCCAGTGGCCATGGGGTCATTGTTTGTTGACTGGCCTCGGACAAGCCTGAACATCTGGTCTGGAATATACAATGGCTAAGGAATACGAATGTCAATAGGCATTCCTTTATGAAAGTTTTTGAATACAGAAGTCGAGGCATTGAGTGGGGTTGTGGCCAGGTGTGAGATGAATAGATGTGAGTTATGGCGCCCTTGGATTCGAGACGGATGGGGAATGCGTTCGTGTTTTCCGCGAAAATGGGGAACATAGGTGGCCGAGGACGAGGCAGACGCACTCTTGCAACCTGCCAATATGAGGAAGACGAGGACAGACCCTTTTTCTTTTTTGACCTGCCAATGAGGGAGAACGAGGCGCGATAGTTAAAAGAGGGGTGGAGAATTTGGACGGAGAGAAAAAACGGACGAGAAGAGAAAACCTGAAGCGACTTGGACGGAGAGAGGAGCTTGGAGAGATAGAGCAATGAATCATCTGGACTGACCTCGGTGATAGGAGCTGTCCGCCCGGCCTTGGCCTATTTAATGAATATGTTTGAAGCTAATAAATTCTATTTAAATATATTAAAGTATGGCTGTAACAAATTTTCTTGTGTACGAATGACTGACGACGTTACACCCTTAATGCAAAGATTCTCAAAGCGGTCTATATCGACCCCCAGTGGTCCATAACGACCTGCAGAGGCGGATTAAGCGGCTGGGGGATTTGGCGGTTGCCAGGGGCTCCAAGCTGCTGGACTTAGTTATAAGTTAAACAAAAAATCTACTACCGATATTGCAACCCCGATAATTACGTACGATTTGAATCGTGTAGCAACTAGTGTTGCCCTCATATATTATACGTGATTGCGGTTAAAGTCCATTTTTTTCCCCCGAAAAATGTTTCCCAGAACTTTGGCCTTCAAGATACGTTTTCGGTTCCAGGTTTTTTTAAAAAAATTTGATACAATATATTAAAAACTATAAAAAACTGCAAGTATTTAGTTCTTTCGAAAGAATGTGGCATTTGAAGGTTCATGATTTATTGTTACCTGGATTTGTGTTTATATTTTGAAAATGAGGGGTAAAAGAGATCAAAGTATTTTGTATGTTTAGGATCAGTTTTATTTCAGTCAGCATGACAGAAATAGCGAAATGTTCAAGTGAGATTGAGATTTCACTAAATTGATGAACGAATTAAATAGTGAAATAGAGGAAAGTAATTTTTCGAAAAAAATTGTAGAGAATCTTTGGCTATTGAAATAACTGATTACGTTTTGATAATTAAATACTTCCATAAGGTATAAATTTTGCTCACATTTTTTATCATTGGTCATCTTAAGTTTGAATCTGTAAAGTTAAAATTTCAGGTAATGTGCTTCTTGTTCCATAACTTTTTTATTGTTTTGATTTCATAGGATCATTTTTTCACTATTTACTTTCATATGTTTGATTTTTGAGAAAAACAGACGTATTTCTAGTTTGATAATGTTTCCTTTTAGTATTTCTACAATTTATATTTTTCTAATATAGAGAAAGGGATTATGGATAGGGCCGGTTATCTGGGTGGTGTGGTGGTTGCTATGCACAGGGGCCCCAGTATGATCAAAAACTAAAATGCACTCTAGCACATGAAAACTTGACGATGTTCCTATCATTTTTGAAATATGCATTTTGGTGTCGTAAGCAAATATTATTATTAATATACATCGGTATAGTGGTTAGCAACGCTGACTGCTGTGCCGTTGAGCCTGAGTTCCGAATCCCGGGAGACGGAGATGTTTGCAGAAATGTATAGGTACCTTCACGGCAGGGGGGTACTTAAAATAGCCGTCGAGCCGCAAGTCTTCTCGTGTGGTTGGTGGAAGGGAAGGCCCCTGACCACCCCAGGGTGTTCTTCCTCAAAATTGGAATGAAACCTAGCTAAATTATTCTGCCAACTGCATGGTGCTCAAAGCTACGGCTAACCACAGGCGTCACTAAGCCCCTTGCCATTAAGGTTTTCATGGGCTTTTGCCGCAATCAGGTGGTATTAGTAACAACAACAATATTATTGTATATGTTTGAAAACATCAATCTGCAAACTAATTCTTGAAATCATACAAAAATAAGAATGGGTTTCAGATTTTGAGGAACATTCGTTCTTATCACACAGGGTCGTATTAATGCTACGGGATTCCCTAGCTACAGGGGCCCCGGACGTGTGTAAGCAAAAAGTCGTAAAATTTTATCAATGATCATATTAACAGTTTCTTCTTACGTTTATAAAATCAAACGATAAAAACTTTCCGTGTGTGAATTCTGAATTCCACAATTAGAAATGTTTAAAAGCTGGTAAATAATGAGAAGACAAGGAGTGGTATGGGCTCAAAAGAGCAGGAAAAATTTCTCATTCAAAACGGATCGTCAGTAAGATCGCGTTTGAAATAAAATACAGATAACACTTAGGATACGAAAAATCCATTCGGAATGTTAGTTGCTTATAAATGACATTACTTCCTTTGTCTGTTGATTGATTGACTGTAATAAACGTCGCACTAAAAAGCTACAGCAAGGCTTGGCACTTAGTCGGAAGTTTGTTCAGAGGTGGTCCAATGAAAGAGAATATTAAAAGATTTTATTTATCCCGGTTCTCAATTATTTCTGTAAGATCCAAAAGACCGAATGTGCACTCATGGTCAGCATGGGTTTGACAACTGCTTCCCGCTTTAAGAAAAGATCGGACCATAAGCGCTAGAAGTCTTCTGTCATCCTCCAAGTCTATAGTTAATAATTTTTTTAACGGGTATTCATGAGTATTTAAAGCCATGTTTCCCAACGCTGGTCCTATGGGGGAAGGGGGAGGCCCCGTTAAGATAGAATTTCAACATCAGACTCCCACTCTTTCAAGTAAATTCCTGCAAGTTTTACTACTTTGTATGCGTAAGTTCGGATACTATTGAAAGAGACAGATTTTGGCAAATATTAGCCTTAACAAAAGTGATGAAAAGTACGGTCAAATTTTATGACGTGCTTAAGGACGAATGAAATGAATGGGGCAGAATGACTCAGACAAAAAGACCCTTTTTCGAAGAAAACTGAAGAAAGTTTGCGTTAAATTGACTTCCGAACTAATTTCTTTTAGCTTCTCCTATACCAGGGGTCGGAAACATGCGGCTCACGAGCCACATGCGACTCTTTGGATGTGAAGCTGTAGCTCTTTAGTTCCAAATGCAAATATTATTTATTTTATCAAAAAAAACATTTAAAAATCATTCTGAAGCAATTAATGAGGATTGAGCTGTTATCTCCTTTTTGACGCAAGACAATTTGGCGACTTCACCAGTGCTTTGGCTGTGACGTATAGTTCGTTGTTTCAAGTAGAAGAGAATTATCTCCTCAAATGTATGTGTATGTACATATATAATAATAACAAAAACCGAAGTAAAGGTAGGTAACATAAATAATATATTTTTTAAATAAATATTATACGTATTTTTTTCCAAATAAAAAAAAACCTAACTACTTTTTTGAAGTCAATAGGAATTGTCATAAAAGAAACAAAGTACTATAGTTGGATATTACCGCGAAAGTGTTTTTATTAAAATATATATTTAATAAATTACCTATTTTATTGTTTATCTATTTTATAGCTTTTATTATTTAAAAATTAGTGTTGAAATAATAATTATAAGTGTAAGTACTTAAGAATTGTTATTTAATAAACCTATTTTCGAACTCTGAGGATAAAAGTAGGTAGGTATTTGCAAGTTTAGATTGTTTATATGTTTGGCAATTTTCATTGATTTCGGCATAGGTGGACAAAACATCTTTACTCGTAAATTAAGTATCTCATATTTAACAAAATTAAATAAAAACTAAAATGTGCAGACTGCGCTGTGATAAACACGTTCTGACGAGTCCGTTCGTGCCAGTCGGCGATCACCGCAACGGTACGCGACCACAGATGCGACGAAATTATGTACTTATAGTCGAGAAAGTAAGACAAACAGTGTTTCGTGTCTAAATTATTTATTTTAATAACTAAATTATTAGAGAATTATTTATTTTATTTAAATAAGTATTTTTAATTGGGAAATATCGTTGTAAAATGTTTTTTGATAAATTATATTTCATTATGCCCTGCTTCTCGTATGTATTTACGTAGTTATACGTTGACATAGTAAATAATTGCAAAACTTATCTACTGTTTTGGATGGCTGTATAATAATTTTAAATACAGTAAGACCCCGCTTAACGTGGGGTTTACGTTCCATCAAAGTAAAGCATAATATGAAACAGCGTTCACACACATCGAGGTTATCTCATCATGTAAATAATGAGGTTAGGGGAAGATGGGTAGAAAATTGGTCAGGTATTTTACCATTAAATTTATTAATTATGTGTTTTATAACAATAAAACAAAAATATATTTCTTACAAATATAGAAACATAATAAATGAATATACATATAAAAATAAATAAAATTCTAAGTCAGTATGTTTGCATTTCAGATTCATACATTATCTTCTGTATTTCTAATTTTCTGCTTTTTTTATCAATAATGCATCTAATGTAATTTGCGTTTTCCTTTTGCGTTCTGTAAGTTGGTAAGTGGAAAGGCATCCACAACGCCCCTCTTTCCTTTGAACTCCTGTCAAAATTTGCTCCTGCTTTTTTTTTTCTTGTTGCTTTATTTTCGTGTTTTTTACTATCACCCATGATAAAAACTGAAAATCATAATATTTGTCACTATAGCAATCGTTATATTATATAAATTTATACTGATAATAACGCTAACAAATGTTTGAAACGATAAAAATACGTTTGTATAACACCGCTGGAAAGAAGAAACACAGATAAAACTGCTTCGGATATCGGGAAGCCTACCGCTGTATGTAATTTCGGGGAAACCCACCATTGAAATAAAAGAGCGTTAAACCGATAAGCGAGGTCTTACTGTATTCTTTATTACAGCTTTCCCTCAAAAAGAGATGAACTGATTGATTGAATATTAACGTCGCACTGTTCAGCTACACGAGGGCTTTTGGCGACGGACCACGTAATTTTGAACCATGGTCAAGTGACGTGGACGACACCTGAGCTGGCAGCCCCTCCAACTACCACACACACCAACGGGAGGACGTTTCAGCACTCGACAGATTTAACGTGCATCGCTGCCCTACACGGCGGGTCTTCAGTGGCACTGGGCTCGAACTCGTGACAAAGCATGCCACGATCCGATACCTATACCACTCGGCTACCGCGGCCAAGAGATGAACTGAAGAGCATCGAGAATTCAATCAGGATTGAGGGAAGTAATTCGCTTTCATATGCAACTCAGATGGCCTTCCGAATTGTCTCATTTGCCACGAAATCTCGCACTCAATAGGAAATCAAATTTAGAGAGACACTTCACTACAAAACATAATCAGTTTGCTAGTAAATATCCAGCCGGCGAAGAACGAAAAAAAGCTGTCGACGAGCTCCAAAAACAAAAACAGCAATCAAGTTCCATGTTAAGTAACTGCACGCAATCTATAAGTAATGCTAATCTGGCAAGCTTAGCAATAGAAATTGCAAAAAAAAACAAAAAGGCAAACCATTCACACACAAGGTATGTCAAATTTGCTTCATACGTGCATCTGAAGACTGTTTCGTGATTTCAAAAACAAACCAGAAATCTTGAAAAAATAAAATATTTGCCACTATCCGCTAAAACAGTACAAGATAGAATAGCTAAAATGTCTTGAAATGTAACATATTTGCAAGTGGAAGATATTCAACTCTCTTCTAATTTATCACTTGCTGAGTATAGATGAGTTTTGTTACATAAAAGACACAGCACAAGTTGCCCTTTTTGTCAGGAATATATCTTCCCAAGGTCCAAAGGAAGACCTTCTAGGATTGCTACCACTCTCGGGACAAACTAGAGGGGAAGATATAGCGAATGCCGTGCAAAAATGCTTTGAAAACAATAAAATAACATCGATTTAAATAAAATCGTTTCAATAGCAACTAATGGATCCAGAAGTATGACAGGAAAAAATAAAGGGGCAACAGCCATTCTTCAGAGCAAAATAAACTATGAAATTCTTACGTTTCCCTACATAATACAACAAGAAGCGCTTTGTGCTCAAATATTTTCAGCCGAAATAGTTGAGGTCATGAATTTGGTGATCAAGATTGTCAACAGCATCTTGTCAAAAGCATTCTACCATAGCCAGTTTAAAGAATTCTTAAACGAAATGGAGATTCAGTATTCCGACCTCATTCTTCACAATAAAGTACGATGGCTTTCCAAAGGTAAGGTGTTCAAACGTTTTGCTTTGTGCTTGAATGAAATAAATATATCCCTCAATGAAAAAGGCATTAATCAACCTGAATTAGAGAACAATTGTTGCAAAAAATTTTACTTTATGGTGGATATTACAACGAAATTAAATGAGCTGTGTGTATCTAAAACTGTAAGGAAAGGGAAATGCAGCCTATGTTTGGGTAGAAAAATTGGTTTGCTTCGAAGAAAAAATAATTCTTTTTGCAGAGGATATTCAGAGCGACAAATTACTTCATTTTCAATTTCTAAAGCGATATCGCGATAAAACCAGTACAACTGTTTGCACGAATTACTTCAGTACAGTTATAAAAAAATTAAAGATGAATTTGCTGACAGATTTGAGCAATTTAAAACCAACAAAACCACTCTAGCATTCACAGTAAATCCTCTCAACACAAATAGTAACGAAGTCCATATTGAGCCATTTGGAATTGATACTGGATCTTTAAAAATACAATTGATCGATTTAAAAAGTAAAGCTTTGTGGAGTGATAAATTTACAGAGTTGAAAAGCAAGTTGGAAGAGTTGGAGGTCTAGAAAGGTATATACGTAACGTAACAAAAGTTGACGGCTTTAAAAGAAATGCCGCGAGTTGAGGCACTTTTATTCAATGCATGGAAGAGTGTTCCAGATTGCTACACAGAGGTGAAGAAGTTGGCATTTGAAGTACTGACTTTCTTCGGATCGACATATTCGTAAGAGCAAGCGTTCTCTTGCGTGAATGTAATTAAAGTAAGAAGCCAACTAACAAATGAAAATTTATAGAGTCATGTTTGAAACTTAAAACAAATTATGAGCCCAATTTATCCGAATTTCCTAAAACCATGCAAAGCCAACGCTCCGTTTACATTGACATTGTTTAGTAAAGTTTATATTTTTTACTTGAATAACCATGCAAAGCCATTGCTCCCATAGAATTTGTTTGCTCAATTGTTTGTTATTGAAGTACAAGTTAGTGTTGTAAAAGTAAATGTTTAATCGTCTAAAAATTTTTTACTTAAATAATAAGTAATTATCTAATAATGCCATACATATATTATCTAATTTGTTGTGAAAAACACCACTTATATATGAATAAATTGATATTTTTTCTTATAAATAGTTATTATAGATTAGTTTTTTTTTTAAATTAAAATATTTATTCAAGTAACATGTGTTGTTCGTAAGAAAAAATTTTGTGGCTGTTTAAAAACTTTGAAATTTTGTAAATTGTTATTTTTGGCTCTTCCGACTCAAAAGGTTGCCGACCCCTGTCCTATACGCTTATATGGACAAGACAAAATCGGAGAACCGTGTTTAAACAACAAAAAAAGGAAGCTATATTTTCAGTGTTTCAAATTCTGTTTTAGATTTATAAGATTTAATGTCCAGGTATTTTAATCATTGTGTAAGATAAAGTGAAAAAAATATTTTGTTGTATTTTTTGTGCTTTTATAATTTTATTTATTTTTCGTTTTACATATATAAATATAAATAACTGTCACTAGTTTCTTAGAATATTTTCATGTTGATTAACATATTTAAGAGTGTGTGTGTTTTCATAGCTTGAATGTACCATAATCTCCTTAAAACATTTTCGATTGGCATTGTTATTCAAATGAAAAATTATTATTTGCCTCGCATATAAAAATAATTTCTTTAGTCACTTATAAAAACGATAGTAGTTTAATTAAAATACAAAATATTAATGAGCTTTTGAGTACATTATTACAGTAAGTACATTATGGCTTATTTACCATACATAAAAGGATCCTAACAATAGCTCGAAATTGAAATAAAATGTAGTTATATTTATTATGATGATTTTGTTTATAATCATAAAGTATTACGGTAATTTTGTTTGTAATCATATAGTATTACGAAAATTTTGTTTGTAACCATATAGTGTCACAATAATTTTGATTGTAATCATATAGTATTACGATAATTTTGTTTAGTAATAAATGAACCAATCTATAATTTCTAAATATTTAATTTATATTCCTTCACACTGTTAAAAGAATTTTCAAAGAAAAAAATATGCTAAGTTTACTTAAATATACACTTTTTTTCTTTTTATTGACGTAACTTGTGAGATAAACACATAATTTTTTTTAATCTACACTAAGACTGCTAAGAGAGAAAATATTTTTAATTAGTCTTTACTGCCATTTTAAGAATGATTTGCATGATACCTTCTTGATTAAGATCTTTTGCTCCGACAATTTTAAAGAATATTCAATGCAATCTTATAATTATGTGCATAATTAATTATAATATACATAAAAATTGTATAATTTCTTTAAAATATTGTATAACATTCTGCATGCTACTAAAAAATTTAATCAAAATGCATATTTCAAAAATTAATAAAAACTGAGTTAATAAATTAACTGCAGTTTAATTCAAAGAAATTTTAAGGGGGACTGCCAAATGCACTGACATGGTTAGGGTACTTTTGCACAATGAAATCGCATGATTCAGGCGTAAAATTTTTGTTGAGAACGTAAATTACTCATATAAATCCGCCTTGAAATGTAGAAATGTCAGAAATAGTCTAGAAAATTTTAAAATTACGAAAAATACATATATCCTTGCTTCCAGAACTTTCTGACGCCCTATTTGGCAAGCTTTATTACAAAATCTACAGATGGCGCCATGTGTATGCAATCTACGTACAAAATTTTTAAAAAGTTACTTTAGAATAAAATTACCGCATAAACTGCTTAAATACACATTAATAATACTATATTTTATGAAAAAGAATATTTTGCAACACGAATAATGACTTTAATCACTTCAGAAACACTAATTCTGCTTTTTTTTTCATGGGGGTGGGGGTTAAAAATAAAGTAACCCTAGAACTACGTCAAGAAACCACTCTCCATGACATCCTTTGGAAAAGGCAATGGTCAAGTGACCTTGAGATCAGCTGACTGTTAATCTTTGTTTAAATTTTAGAATGCCCGGTAGAAAGGGAAAGGGAATCGTTTGAACAGGACAGCTATGGGGGGAGAGGGCGACTCTATTTTTAGCACTGATAGTGGGGTGTCTCTGGGGAACAGTGATCTTCAAACTTTTTCTATATACTCACAGAGCTTCAAGAACAGGGGTGGCCAACTTTTTCGGGAAGAGTACCACAATTTGATAAAAAATAATTACGAGTGCCGTTTCCAACATTTCCACCAAACAAATATAAAAAAGTAAAAAAAAAATTACTTATAGGCTTATTATGGAATTTTTACGCATATAGCACATTTTTTTTAATGCAAGAAATTTAAAAATATGATGAAGTGCAAATTTAGGTTTTGTTAGTGCAAATTTAGGTTTTGTTGTTAATAAACTTTTTACAGGTTCAATTCAGTTGAGTTAGGTACAAAATAAAAACAAGTAACTTGAAACATTTAATTTTAAATAATTATTAAACAGTTAGTATTTACTTACTGTGGCTTTTAAATTAGTCTTTTTTTTTTTTTTTTACCAAGCCATCTATATTAGGATTAACTTTTGCAGATGCTAACAAAATCAGGTTATTATAGGTGCACATCAGCTAGCTGTATGAATAATATTTATATTATGTTCATAGCAGAAAACGTTTATTCACACAAACATATTTTGATCCAAATTTTGAGACTTTTGTCTGAGACAACTCCACTTCAATAAAATTGTAGAAAATCATTTATTATTATGCATTCAATTTTTTTTTAATTTTCAGTATGTTTTTTGCGTGCCCCTGTTACAACTGCACGTGCCAAGGGTTGGCCACCACTCCCCTAGAACTAGAAGATCTTTTGTGAAGCCCTAGAACTAGAAAGTATTTTTATTCGAACCCTAACCCACACCCCCTTTTTTGTAAAGGCGTTAAAAAAGTATTGCATCATTTAAAAATTTATCTACTTTTAATATAATTTATTAATTAATAATATTAATCTGTGATCCAGGTTTCACCCACCCATTCATTATAATTAGTAACTAGAATATGTACTTGATTTTTTCACATAAACCGTCGAAGTCTAAGCCCATTGAAATTAACTGTAATCGCATTACATATTCTGAGCTTAATTTATTCCTATACTTCGTTTTTGTAGCCACTTATGCCAAGAAATATTTTTCACTTGTACACATTGTTTTGAATGGGATTAAAATGTTTAGAGGAATACTGAGTATTTTGTATGAATTTGCAACAAAAGATTTAGGAGCTTTTCTTGCTTAAATTTAGAATTTGGACATCAAATCTGTTGAAAGGTCGATAAGTCGTTACCTCTCGCTTATTGTAGGTGTTTTCCCAACAAATGTCAAAAGATGCACTTTCCATTGGTTTTGCAAGACATTGTACTAACGAGTATACAATTATCTCGTGGAACCCGGGAGAGTAAACAGTAAAATTTTTACAAACTATTAGATAATATATAAAAATAAAACACATTTTAATATCTTTTATTATATTATAATAAAAGTTTAAAAAGTATTGCAAAATAAAGTTATTATGTTGAAATAAAATTCTCAGTTTCTTAATGACAGGAATGAGCTTTAAATTCTTATAGGGATGCAAACTTCATATAGAGAACGTGAATCCATTTTGCATACACATTTATAATTTTTTTTTCCGATTTATTTATTGTGACTCGTGGAACCCCTGGGCATGTATCGTGAAACTCCAGGGTTTCGTGTGGAACACAGTTTGAAGACCACTGTTGTGGTGTGTATACTTTCTTAGTGGGTGAAAAACCCGGAATTTTCATTTGATGTTTAACGTTGCTCTACAAAGCAACAAGAGGGCTATTGATCACAGACCTCGTAATTTTGAACCATGGTCAAGTGACGTGGACGACACCTGAGCTGGCACTCCCCTCTCCTAACGACCCCACCACACCAACGGGAGGACGTTTCAGCTCTCGACAGATTTAGCGTCGATCGCTGCCCTACATGGCGGGTCTTTAGTGGTACTGGGCTCGAACTCGTGACAAAGCCAGCCATGATCCACTATACCACTCGGCTACAACGGTCACAAAAGAGTGTTGTAGATTTCGATAAAGCAGTGCTTCTCAAACTTTCAATATTTGCGATCCAATTTACAGTCATAATTTTCATCTCAGACCCCCTTCATACAATGTATTGAATGCAATTATAATGTACTTTGATGGTAAAACCACAATACAATACGACTTTAACTATAAACCATACTAATTATCAAGATAAACATTGTTTTGTATATGACAAGCCCAGGGGAGTCACTAGTAATTACTAAACTTGTTTTTAATTGAATATTGATAAATTAATTATTAAATGCTTTGTGCAGTTTTGATACATTTATAAGTAGTGTGTATTACATCAGTGTGAATGTGTACTTCATTTGTTTCTTATATAAGAATGTATTTCACACACACACACACTTTATAATTATTTTAAATTGTAAATTATTTTAAATCTTTTATTTTCGATTTTTCGCGATATGCTCGCCTCCCCAAAGTAGGGTTATCACACCCTCCTGGGGGGCACCCTACAGTTAGAGAGATGCTGCGATAAAGATTTTATTTCGAGTTTTGAGAACACAACTTAATAACAGTATACATGAAACAAAATATGATTTGAGGAAGAAAAGCCAAGCAATTTATATAATAATTTGGCCGATAGCAAAATGAAGATTTGATAATTTAGGTGTAAAAATGAAAGAGAATAATTGCCTTGTTAATAAATACTAGGTGTTGTACTTTCTCTAAAATTTTTAATTTTTCTTTTTTCACCCTTCAATTTTTTAAAGCCCCAAATCTCTTGCCCTAGGCATGTGCCTACCCTCACCTAAAGCGGAAAAGTGGGCCTTATAAACAGAGATATTTGTGAGAATAATCGGTTCTTTCAAGGAAATGGCTTTTAATCATACTTTTACTACTGAAGCCTGTTAGAAAAATTATTTTTATGGGAGCAAAGCAATTTTATTTATTTATTTATTTTTTGTTATCCCAAACAATCTGTTTCGGTCACTTCATATTTTTTTTATTCCAATCATTTGAATTGATTTATATAAGAGTTACTATGTTAATTAAATATCTTTTTCAATAACCGCACAATTAATAAAAATTTTGCACAATTATTAATAACATAAAAATACAACTTTTAATAAGGGTTGAGTGAGGGAATATTAACGTCGTACTTTTTCGTTAATCAAGGACTTTTGGCAACCGATCTCCTAATTATGAATCACAATCAAGTGATGACGACAACACCTGAGTTACCCCCTCTACTAATTTCCACACCACACACACTGGAGGAGATTTGAACATAGACATGTGGCAGTGGTAGTTGAGTGGTTAAGGTATTGGATCGTTGGCTGGCCTTGTCACAAGTTCGATCCCAGTACCACTAAAGACCTGCTGTGTATGGCAGAGATGCACGTTATATTTGTCGAGAGCTGAAACTTCCTCCCGTTGGTGTGGTGAGGTAGTTAGGAGAGAGGGGGTGCCAGCTCAGGTGTCTTCCACGTCACTTGACCATGGTTCTAAATTACGTGGTCCGTTGCCAAAAGCCCTCGTGCAGCTATACAGTGCGACGTAAATATTCACTCAGTATTCATCGTTCATGTGTACGCCGAGATTCGAATAATTACGTATACCTCGAATTCTGAATTACATCATTGATAAAAGTGTCGCATAACAATACACCTGACATATTCTACGCTGTACATTTAAATGAAAATTCAAGTTTTAAGTCCCATACTGTTATTGATTTTAGTAACAATAATAATAATTCGATGTTAATGTCATCAGATAACAATAAGATATCAGCTTCTATATAATATAATTGTAGGTTAAAACGATTTTGGTCTCAAAGAAAATTATAAGCTCCTTTCCTAATTCATTTCAAACATTGTTTAATTTTTATGCATGTGTGTGTGTGTTTGATAACAAAATAACAGCTTCATTTAATGTAGTAACACAGAAAATAGGCTATATTATGTGGTATCCTGCTTAAGAAAATGTAGATGGTAGAAACAAATTGCACTTAAATTTGAATTTCTGTGAATTGCCTTATAAGAAACACTCATCAAGAACATAATGTTTCGATATGATTCTTTTAAAAGAAAACATCATTTTTTTTCTGTGAAAATGGTCATTAGAGCACTTTTTCATAAATTGTTATAATCTTTTTTAACCACATTTCCATTTCTTATTTCATAAATTAATATTATTATTTCTGGTATTCATGAAAATACGACAAAACTGTGTACTAAGAATTCCATTTTAAACGGCATAAACTGAAGACAAAAAAAGTATCTGGTGTCTCCCTCTAGTCCCTCCACAATGAAGGGGGAGGGAAAGAATCCCAATCTGTGGTTTTTATGACTGCTTGCCCCCCATTTTCCCTTCACTGTTCAAAGAAGAAAATTGCTCATCATACATTATGCAAGAAAAAACTTGTGCATTCTAGCTGTTAATGTGTTTCCTTTAGCTGTTTGAAAGTAATTTCTACTCCTCCCAAAGAATTTTTTTTTCCTTCTTTTTTGTCATATCAAAGAATCAGCTTGTTGGCATCTTCATATTTTTAAAATTCAATTATTTATATTGATTTATAAAAGAGTTACTATGTTAATGAAATATCTTTAATGAATTCAAAAATTATTAGTAACATAAAAATACATATACTAATAAAGGCTAAAATCTGCTTATAACAAAGTCTCATTTTATACATCAGTATAAAATTTCATTAATTCAAATGATTAATATACTTTTTTATTAAACGTATGTAATGTATATGTATATATATATATACTACGTTATTTTATTTAAAAGACAAATTTTAAAAATGAAACTTTATAAATAATTAATTTAAATCCTTTTTCTTAGACATGATCCATAAAAAGACACAATTACATACTTATCAAAAAAATTAAACCATTTAATCACAGAACAGCTAACCATGAATTGCAGTACCAATAGTGTCAAATTGATGTATGACAATTACACTTATTCTATGCTGCATATGTAAAGTAAAATTCAAGTTTTGATTCATACAGTTATTGATTTTAATAACAATAATAATGATTTATTATTAATACCATTACATTGCAGTCAGAGATTAGCTCCTATATGATATAATTATAGGTTAAAACGATTTTTGTCTCATAGAAAATTACAAGCTATTTTACTACCTTCTTTAATTGGAGGGAAAAAAAACGCATTAAAAAATTAGATATTTACAGACATTAGTTTCTGTTTTATGCCTTTACAAATTTTATATGTGTTTTTCTCAGATTTTCATTTTGGAAGATATAAAAGGGTTTTCTATTCAATAAAATTTTTTTTTCTGTTCAAGATAATTTTGAAATTTTTTGAAGATACATTATATATATATATATATATATATATATATATATATATTATATATATATATATATATATATATATCTGTTCTATAAAAGTTTTATATAAATTTAGATCTGAGAACTCTAGCTAGTTTTTTAAAACATTTAAGTTTATATTTTAAAAATATTCATTTTTCTTCCAGGTTTCCAAATTTAACAATATTCATGCTTTTTCTTGGATTATCTATAGGAACATTTATTAAAATTCAACAAGGAAACAGGTTTTCAAATCCATACCAGTTTAAAGAAGTGTAATAAAAAGGAAGCTTAATTTGGAAATTAATTCGAGGAATATAATATAGTCGGCCCTCCATTTTGCGAACATCTATCTTGCGAACTTCTCTATTTCGCGTACTTTTTCCTGGAACCAAGAACATTTTATGATTTTCTTCGTCAAATAACCTCTAAATAGCTAAGTGCATTTTCCATAGATCGAACTTTCTCTCTTGGGATTTGATTTTTTTTTCTCTCTGTTTTTGAAATATTTCTGAAACTACATGTGATGTAATGAGCAAGTAAAATAATTTCAAACGGTTAGACTTGAATCGTGTGAAAAAAAGTACGCCTGATGAGGTATTTCGTGTACTGCAAAGATGCGAGGAATGAGAGGAAACATTTTTTTTTAAAAAAACGAAAAAACTCAAAACAAAATTAATAGACTTAACCAGTTGTTAAATTGAAGTACACGCATTCTCTTAAAATTACTGGCCATAAAATATGCATGTTTAAAATTGGAAAATGTTTATAAAATTTTCGTTAATCATAATGCAAAAGTAATTTTTTATAGTTAGAAATACTGAGTATTTCTTGACAAAGTTGTTTTTCCCCCCTGCTTTTCTAGCCAAATTCTTTTTGATAGGTAAGATATGTAAAATAAATAGATATTAACTTACAAAAAAGGCGTGCGAACAATTGATTTTATAATAATGTATAGCTATGTGAATTCAAAATTTTTTTAAGTGGTTTTTAAACTGTATTGAAAGATAAATCATTTCACGAAATTTTCCAAATAACGAACATTTTTCAGGTTTAACGACGACTGTAATTTAGTGAAATTTTTGCCATATTTTCAGGCGTGTATCGGAAATAATAACATTAATTTGTAAAACAAGAAATAGATGTGTTTGAAAACCGAATAATACAAACTATTTGTGAAAAAATTGCTCTAGGTTATTTTCTTAGAAAAGTAACATTTTCTTATGAAAGACTCAAATTGAAAACGATTATTTCCTGATGAGTATTCTTACATAGCAATTTCAATTACAATTTTTATCTAAGATATGAGCAGAAAGAAATTTATTACATACCTATTAAACAAAAAAAACAAAAAAACGAATTAAATACGCTACGACAAATATTCCATCTCTATTCTTAACCCTATGGGCAATGTTTATGATACCCAAGTAAATGTAAACGTACTTGTTCATTCACTTGTGGATATCCCAAAATATTTGCACGGATTTAAAAAAAAAGACTGCACACACATTTCCGCGGCAATTCTAAAAGACAGCACTTACAAAACTTTCTTCTTTCCCCTTTTCCACCCCTTCAACCAACACTGCACCCCCCCGTTGTCTTCACCATTTGATTATGGTTTTGAATAGTTTGTTTATTTTACTGCAACTGCACATGCGTTCTGAAACCAACTGTATCTGTCAATGATTTGTTAACCACACCCCGTTGCTATAGTAACGACGGGTTATCTATTTACAAACATTATCGCTTTGACGTCATCCGAGTTGCAAGCAACGCCATCTGTTGGATAAAGGTAGTTTTTGAAAATATGGTCGTTGGCCTTAAGAAAATATTTAAGAAACTATAAGATCTTAAATCAAAAATACAAATGTTTGAGTTCTTTTAAAATTTTGTACATTTTTAACTTAATGCTAAAAACTATATGGAATCGTTTAATTTTGATGATGAATTGGATCAGTTTTTGCTTTAAGAAAATTAATAAACAATGAAAACTCCACTAGAAATTTATCAAGTTGCAAAATAAATGGTCTTGACTTTCCTTCATGTAGAGATACTTTTGAAATTTTTTTTAACTATACTCATATCATATCAGGAGAGATCTTTTTCAGTTTTAATGTGCATTAAAAGTTATGTAGTATGGGAGACGACAAACTGAACAGCATGGCCATATTATATATAGATCAAGATGTTTTGAACCAAATAAATTACTGCAAAAATAACTGATGAATTTGCCAAAGAGAAATCACGATGTAAAGTTATATAGCAAAACTGTAGCTTTTAAGTAAAGTTTTTAATTTTTTAAAATAAAGTCAACATTTTTTTTAGCTGTTAATTTTTTTATTAGCAATACATTTTGTTTTGAGAATATAAGATAAGCAAATCTTTTCACTATTTCAGTTTTTTGACTTTTCAGCTCAAGGGCCTCAAACTTTTTACTGCTAGGGGCACCGAACTAGCTTAATCCATCTATGACGACCTGAAAGGGGACCACATCAGTGATAAAATGGTTTGGGGGCCCATGAGGTGTAAATGGTCTCTACACAATAGTGGTTCTCACTAAACTGGATCGTGACTATAATTCTAAAAGAAAATTTAATCAAATGGATACAAGATTTTACCTATTTAACAGATTTATTTACAAAATTTAATGAGGTTAGTTGGCAGTTACAAGGCGACAGTATTAATTTTTTAAAACAAGGACCATCCTTTCAACATTTCTTGCCAGAATTGAGCCCAAGAAGTATAATATTGGACGTAGGGAATTTTGCCAGATTCTCATTTAGCCACAGAAAATATGCCAGGAAAATGGCATTTTAACTTATGTTCAATATTTAAGTGCCCTTTATTCAGATTCTGAAATTCGGTTTGAGAATGTTTCAACTATGGTAATTACCACAGTAAGCAATGAATTCATATGGTCACATTGATAAAAAAAAAGAAGAAAAAAGTCATATTACAAGAGGAACGAACCGATCGGAATATACAGTAACAGAGATCTTAAAGTAAAGTTCAGAAAAGGATGTCAGCAATTTGGGCTTTAAAAAGACATACCAGCTATTTATCCCAAATTATGGAGTATTGAGAGAAAGCTTTTAATTCCTTTTCCTAGTGAGAAGGAGTTTCAACACGGTTGCCAATCTACAAAATAAAAAAGAAAGAAAGGACACTAACTGAGGAGATTTAGGGCTTAACCTGACGAGATTGATGCCAAATGTTGAAAATTAGTTATTGAAGCACCAGATTCATCCCTCTCATAATAAACATTTGTTTGTTGATCAGTTATTTTATGTATCAATTAAATTTCAATTTAATTAATATAAGTATCCCTTAAAAAGCTATACTTCAGTTAGAAACTTAAATTTTTTAAAGTCAGTAGCACTATACCAGGTGTCAAAAAGAGATTTAAGTTGATACATTTGCAAAAATTCAATATTAGGTAAGTGGGGGTCTACCCAAAACCGAAAAACATGGCAAGGGGTATACGAAACAAAATGTTTGGGTTTCTGTCTTAAAGACTGATACATTTTTTTTCCTTCTAAATTTACCAATTCAAAACTGTTATACTTAATGCATGAAATGTTGAAATAACAATAATACATGTTTGATTAATTATAAAATATTAGAATAAATTCTTTGCTCTCCTTACATAAATAATTAATAATTTAAAAACTACCATTTATTTCATCTCTTTTTCACTTAAAATGTGTCATATAAGTTAAGACAAAATTACCTCTATTGATATTAGCACTTAAAGTAATCTAATGTATTCTCAAAACAAAAATATCTTGATCATGATTGAAAATATACATAAGCTTTTTTAACATACCTATGAGCTATACTACCAGGTCTTAAATTTGAAACCCTTGGTCTTGAGTTTTTATCAATTCCACCTATATTAAAGAATAAATAAAGATAAGTACTAAGTCTCCAGGAATTTTTGAAAAAAAAATACCTCATGAAGATAATAACAGAATATGAATGAATCAAGAATAACTAATAAAATAAAAATAAATAGTACTCCCCTTACAGAATGTAAATGGTAGTAAGAAGCTGTTAAACACTCAATAAAAATTTATAACAACATATGAAATATAAAAACACACGGTTTTCATTGCAAAGAAATATTAAAAGTAATGACGTTCTTGTAAAGTCAAAGAGCTAATGTTTGTACATGTATTATTTTAAAAATTGTCCACAAATAATTGTTAGGTTATATATAATCAGTTCAACAATCAAATTGAAATATCAGGTAAAAAAAAATCAGGCAAGATGATATTCTATTGTAAATAATTCAATAGCAATTTAGTAGTAAAGTTTAAAATTAGAATTTGAATTGTGTGTGCACAATGTAATTACATACTTCATAAAAAAAAACTTTTATGATTGAATATGTTTGATTAATTACACAAAAACTTGATCATCACACAGCACTTCCAGGACACAATTATTATATTACTTCAAAATTTAATTTATTCGAATTTTTTTATCAGAAAATTGCATACCATTTCTAATATAAGAAAAATCATACCACTATTCTGTTAATCTAAATTTTTGAGGCAAGAGTTTAAAAATATTTTTATAACTCAAAATTTAAGGAAATTTTTTTAAAAAATGATGCATATGAAATGTATATTATAAACATATTTTATCATCAAACATAAAACAGAAATAGTTATATTAAAAATATTGCAACAAAAAAGTTAGTACTCAATTTATTAGTATTGAAAGAGCAAATAAATTCATGCCATTAAAGATAATACTAAGAGCCCAAAAAATAATCTACTTATCATTCATGTTCAAACACAATTGAAGCCCAGTGGCTGAGTGATAACGTATCACTCTTCCATGCCACAGGTCAGGGGTTGAAACCCTGGGCTGGCAAGGTCGACTCAGCCTTTTAGCCCTTTAGTGGGTTGATAAATGAGTACCAAGCTTGCTTGGGAATTAAACAGTGGGGGTTTCGCGTCAGACTGACCACCTGACCGGAACATCTGCTCAAGCACCTCAGTGCGCAAGCTCATGAAAACTGAGATGAGCACAGTAGACCTTGGCCCTCCATTGGGCCTGTTGTGTGCCACTGTTTAGTTCACACACAATTACATTATTTAGAAAGTATTATACAAAAAAAAAAGGACTGTGATTCAATTAAAATATTTCTTTGTTAGAGCTATTTTTCAACAGTATTGTAGCAAACAACATTATTCTAATTTACTAAAATTTAAATTTCAAAAAATTTCTTTTTTCAAATGACGAAAAGTAGTGATTCCTTCCCTCAACCTAAGCACAATATATTTTCAAAATTATAAAAGCACAAAATTTTACAAAATACCAATAAAAGCTTAAAAGATATGATTGCTATTTCATGTTTGAATAATCTAAAACTCATCTCATTATACAAACTCAAATTGATCATTTTATTTTATTTAACAATACTACTTGTACCTGAAATTATCAGTCCAAGAGTCACACCATCTTTCTTTTCCAATTCCACACACAATGTTCTCTTTCGATCATCTAAAAAAAGATATACACACACTGATGATTTTCATCACTAATTTTTAAGTATTATACATGAACGTATTTAAAGACATTCTAAAAGGCATCATACACACCACTGATATCACCAGGACAGCTATCTTCAATTTGATCCAAACTACTTTTATTGTAGAATGAATCACCTATAATGAAATAAAAACATTCAAATGTAAATAAAAAAACACAAAAACATTACTAAACATTGCATTCAAATTTTTGAAAACTAAATTAAATAAAAATTGGTATCCCCTTTTCTAATACAAAAGTGCCATCATATACTCGTATCTTTAATTAATTGGGGTGTAATTAGCAAATATCTCTTCCACAAACATGAGACTTTAGACAAAGAGTAAAACTGAGGAAATCTATTTTAGTTATTTTTATCAAAAGTATCCATTGACAATCTAGGTAGACTCCTTGTGTGCCGACAAGTATAACACAAGGCTTACAAACGTCAGTTAATACTCAAACAATAGTGATAGGATGTTACATGTAGAAGGATATAGGCACAAATGTAAACCAAAAGGGGGGGAATGAAAAAAGTAGATACAAATACAGAAATAAATACAAGATTGCTCACATGCAAATGGAGATAGTCAAAAATTAAAATTATACAATGAGGAAGATAAGAAAACATGACCACAAAAAATTTTCAAAATACAAATACATAAAGCATACATACACACATAGGCACACATTCAGAAACATATATATATATATATATATATATATATACATACATACATATATAAATACATATACACACATACATACACAAACACATGCATATATATAATATACATATACACATGTATATTCATGTACAGAAAATGTTAACAAACACAAAATTCACAATCTAAATACAGTAAAAAATGCTATTAATGTATGCACAAAACGATGTAAAAGATGATTTGCCTTGAACAAAGGCAGAGAAAGGAGGAGGCCACACTATATTGTTCTTTTGTAAGCAATTCATGAGTGTACGTCTTTCTGAAGCGAATTTAGTATATGAAGTATTTAGTAAGAATATCAGATGCTTGGCATTCTGGACTGTGTCACTGGAGCAAGAACACTAATCAGTAGGCGACAAATTGATGCGCTTTAAATAGGATTTAAAGTTTCCATGCCCAGTTAGAAACTAAGTAAGTTTAAAATTAGGTTGAAAGTGCTTAGCCTTTAAACGGTTCTGAATAGAAGGAATAAATTCCTTGTTGAGATGCGCATTATTTGAAATTTGGTACAAGTTATTCCACTCGGAAATAATATTTTCTTTAAAAACTTTCTTATGATGTGATTTTGGAATGCTCATAGGAATCAGATCGCTTAATTTTGTCGCTTCTTTTGCAAGCCAACTAGCACGTTCATTGCCATAGATTCCCGTATGTCCTCGAACAAAAGAAAAGAAAACTTGTACTCCTCTGCTTCGAAGAAAATTGAAATTAATATGCGTTTTAACAATTAGTTTATTTTGGGAATTAATGTTATTTAAGGCACACTAAAATGACAGAGAATCGCTGCAAATTAAGAAATTCGATGAAAGGATTTCGTTATTACAGATCCAAGAGACTGCTTGAGCTATGCAAAGTAATTCAGCCTGAGAAACACACTACACTCATCTCTTATTCTAAATTGGCAAGTTTCAATTTCAATAAAATCTTGGAAGATAACAAATGCAAGGCCAACCTTATTGTTCATATGTAAAGCAGACAACCGGAAAGTTGTTTTCAATATTTTTACGGTAATCAACCAAGTTCAGAAGGATGATGGAGCTCAGAAACTCTCAGGGAACCATCTAGACTCTTATTGGTACAGTTCTTCGTTGCAATCTTGAATTCATTGTTTCTGCCCGAAATAGCAAACACAGTTTCATAGGATATCGTTCGATACCCAGAAATAACTCGGAGAAGTATTCTTCGTTGAATTTTTCGCAAAAGCGGACAATTAATTTTCTTCTTCAAGGCGGAGCCCCAGAGACGGCAAATAAGTTGCCAGGGATGTATGATCTTTTTAGAAGACTCAGAATACCAGGCCACCAAGCATTATCAAAAGCACCCTTAATATTCAAGAAAACCAGGATTGTATGAAGGTTTCTCTTTTTAACTTTTAAAACAATTTCATTAAGTTTCACCAAGGCGTCCGCAGTACATTTTTGAGGCATAAAACCAAATTGGTTTGTATTGAAATAATTATCTTTGTATAAACGCCAGGCTACTCTGTTGATAATGATAAAGTATCCATTGACTAAAAAATTACAAGCAACAAAGCCTTCTGAAAGTATTTTTGAAAATGCATGCATATTTGTGAAATATTTGGAGTTCTGAATGACAGTTTGAATTGCAATCCTTAATCTAATAAATTATAGTTTAAAAAAACTTGAAAACACGCCTTTATAGTGAATCGAACCTAAAAAGTAAAAAAAAAAAAAATTCTTAATATAAGAATAAAATGATAAACGAGAGAATTAATGTCATTGGGGTAAAAGCGTGGGGTGCTTTGTACAACATTTTTACACTCAGCAATTCGGAATAGAACTAGTAAAAAATTATAACAATTAATATAGAGCACCCCACGCGTTTAACCCCAATGACATTCACTTTCTCGTTAATCATTTTGTTCTTATATTAAGAATTATTATTATTTTAGTTCGATTTACTATAAAAGCGTGTTGTTTAGTCTTTTTAAACTATAATTTATTTTTCATTTTTTAGTTTGATCTACAATAAAGTTTAGTTTTTTAAACTATGATTTTTTCATTGTTGAATTTATCCTTGAGTTTGATACTTGGAGTCGGAATTATGTAACTGCTGGAATTAGACTTGCTCTTCAATGGGTATTAATTAGCGGGTCTGAAGGGTATTCTCTCCGTTTACGAGGCCTCGGATGAATCCCGTATTGTTATATTTCGAAAGATTCCGCCTCTATAAATACGAGTTAAACTAATAAAAGTGTGTTAAAAAGAAATATTAAATGTCAATCGTATTATCACCTTTTAAACCTATTGCTTCAAGAACTGGTAGAAAATTTAATTAAGCAGTTAGAACATAATTTTTTTTTCACATGCACGAGTCTTTTTTTTTCTTACCATGTTTTTATTAACTCACTTTCTTGTATATCTGTCCAGGTGGAATTTTGTAATTGATTTTAAGCTAACTTCCCGATAAGCAAGAGACTTGAAATTGGGACCATAGCTCAGAAGTGGATGACGATGCATGGAAATGTGTTTTAATACATGGTATATTAAAAAAAATTATTATAAAATTGCTTGTTTTTATTTTTATTTTCATAAAAACTAGACAATTATTTATATTATGGTAAGAAACTGCTGACGCACCCACCCTCCCCTTTATCACGTAAATAACACTTTTTTGTTTGTTTGGATTGTATTAACCATAAGCGTATTCGCTTTTAATCCTTTGGTCACCATATCTGGAATTAGTCGCCAAATCTGAAAATGGTACATGGAATTAGTCGCTAAATCTGGAAATGGTATATGCAATTAGTCGCCAAATCTGAAAATCGTTATTTTTGATGATTCTGATCCGAACAATGGAACAAAATTATAAAATTATTGTATTGTCATCGGTCCTTGACATGTGTGCAAAATTTCGAATTAATCTGACCTTTCAAAGTGGATAAAAATCGAGTTCAAAGATTCCATTATATACAAGTGAAGTTTATAAAAGCGTGTTAATAAAAAAAAAAGTAAAATTTGTGCAAAGTATGTGTGTGTGTGTGAAAATTTTTCTAACAGTCAAAATTTTACAAATTTCTTAATAAAAGCATTTGGATGCAAGACACATTTATAGAGTGAAAATGAGTCTGTCATGCTGCATTCGCAATATTTCTTCAGCTACTGTACATTGTCATAAGTAAAAATACTTAAACATTCATATTTAATATTCCGCTACAGTACACAATTACATCACTAAAATCATTACTTTAAAAGCAATATTTTCTGGTTAAAACGAAGTACATTTATTATGAAAATATTTGAGTGAATGAAATGTTCAAGAATTGAGGTTTGACTATGCTACACACACTGAAAAACATAATAATATAATTGAATCCACTATCTGATTCAGTTAAACATATGAGTCTTTAACAAAATTCTCCAGTCATTTCAATCTTACCCAGAATAAAACTGCCTCTAACAGCAAATTGAAGAAAACAAGAAAATACAAATAGTGTAAAAATTAATGAAGAATAATTGTCTTTTATTGCTATTGCGTTGTTATTAAAAACAGTTCAACGCGACTTACTATAAAAAGTGTACCACAAGTTCAAATGGATATTTAATATTCAAGATGCCAAGAAAATATTTTGGTATGAACTGTTAAATTTTAAGCAAGTTAGCAGGTAAATAAGGACAATTCAGTTTAATTTATTTCAACTTCATTACTGTCTTAGATACTTTATGTTTACAAAATGCTAAAAAAAAAAAATCACATTCAACATATTTACGGAGATACCATTTAAGAAATATAAACTATAGCTTCTTGGTAAAACCAGATAATCAAATTTTTGAAATATACTAATTCATAACAATGTGAAAAATAATTAAACTATACAGAATTTTTTTTAAGACAAAATAACTATGCATGTAGTATGGTACTCTTAAATGTTTAATCCATACACAGCCATGCCATATTTTCTTAAGAAACCTAAGCGTAGATGTTGCAATGAGAAACTGAACAAAAATTATACAGTATGAATGGAATTTTTACATTAGCATATATTCATTTGAACATAAAATTCAATAATTTACATACTTCAAAATTGTGGAGCATTTTTTTCTTCTTTTTGGGGAATAACATTTTGTCATTACTAATATTCCGTTAAAATGATGCAAAGTAATTTAAGTGTTAAAAAGAATTATAACAATTTAACATAATTTCATTTCGTCCCTTTTATCATATACTGCATGCATTTGAAGAAATTTTGTCAAAAATGTAACGGAAAAAGTTTTATTTATAAACAGATTTTCTAACAAAAAATTCTCTTTTAACATTTTTTAAATAAAAAAATTAGGCAATTCTCAATCCTTAATTTAAAAGAAAGTAATGGTATAACAAATTTTAAACAACTTCTACAGCTTAATGTTCATTTTCAACTTATATCGCGAACTTATATGTAATTTTTTCCTCTCGGTTTCTTCGAAGTTTCCTTTTCCCTGATTTTAAACTAGAATGAAAACAAACGTGAAATTATATCATAGCCAGAATATTTGACTGTTTTACGAATAAATTAAAACAATATAATCTTCATTTGTTAAACGAATTCACAGAGTTCCAAGAAAGGAAAATGTCTCTACTTATTTATTTGATCAATTAAATAATAATACGTTTTATTCGAATATTTTAAATATCATGAAGGATTTTTAAAGGCTAATTTCATAATTTACGGCAATCAACGAGGCTTTTTGTTTGTTTCAGACTTGCATTTTAAAATTTATTAATTTCATCACATTTTTCTAGTTTTTTCTGAAATGAAAAACGAAAAGAACTTTTATATACAAATATTTCTTTTTTTTTTTCTCGTTGTAAAATGATTTACATAGTTTAGATGGTCACGCAATAATATTGGTGATAGTCTACAATGATGCGAATAAGAATAGTTTATATTCTTAAACCAAATAGTATAAACTTTCTGTAAGGAATGAATTTTCGCAAATACTATACAAAAACGATCCAAAGTATTTTTGTATGCACTGGAACAGAAGTCGCACCTCAACCACTTGAACTATTGTCTATTTATACACTGAAAAGGAACCTCTCGAAAAGCAAGAACACACACACAACCAATTTGCCATAGTTGTCACTTTCAATTGATTGATTGAATATTAACGTCGCACTGTTCAGCTACACGAGGGCTTTTGGCGACGTCATTTTGAACCATGTCTTCCCAAGGTCCAAAAGATGAACTTCTAGGATTGCTACCGCTCTCGGGACCAACTAGAGGGGAAGATATAGAGAATGCCTTGAAGACAATAAGATCGATTGAAATAAAATCGTTTCAATAGCAACTAATGGATCCAGAAGTATGACAGGAAAAAATAAAGGGGCAACAGCCATTCTTCAGAGCAAAATAAACTATGAAATTCTTACGTTTCACTACATAATACAACAAGAAGCGCTTTGTGCTCAAATATTTCCAGCCGAAATAGTTGAGGTCATGAATTTGGTGATCAAGATTGTCAACAGCATCTAGTCAAAAGCACTCTACCATCGACAGTTTAAAGAATTCTTAAACGAAATGGAGATTCAGTATTCCGACCTCCTTCTTCACAATAAAATAAGATGGCTTTCCAAAGGTAAGGTGTTCAAACGTTTTGCTTTGAGCTTGAATGAAAAAAATACATTCCTCAATGAAAAAGGCATTATTCACCTTGAATTAGAGAATGATTAATGGTTACAAAAATTTTACGTTATGGTGGATATCACTGCGAAATTAAATGAGAAGTGAATCTAAAGCTGCAAGGAATGGGAAACCCAGCCTATGTTTTGGTAGAAGAATTGGTTTGTTTCGAAGAAATATTAATTCTTTTCGCAGAGCAGTAAATTACTTCATTTTCAATTTCTAAAGCAATATCGCGATAAAACCAGTGAAAAAGTTGACACGAATTACTTCAGCACAGTTATAAAAAAAATTAAAAAGAATTTGCTGACAGATTTGAGCAATTCAAAACCAACAAAACCACTCTAGCATTCACAGTAAATCCTTTCAACACAAATAGTAACGAAGTCCATATTGAGCCATTTGGAATTGATACTGGATATCTAGAAGTGCAATTGATCGATTTAAACAGTAAAGCCTTTGTGGAGTGGAAAATTTACAGAGTTGAAAAGCAAGTTGGAAGAGTTAGAGGTCCAGAAATGTATGTACGTAATGCAACAAAAGTTGACAGCTTTAAAAGAAATGCCGAGAGTTGAGGCACTTATATTCGACGCATGGAAGAGTGCTCCAGATTGCTACAGTGAGGTGAAGAAGTTGACATTTGGAGTGCTGACTATCTTCGGATCGACATATTCGTAAGAGCAAGCGTTCTCTTGCGTGAATATAATTAAAGTGAGAAGCCAACTAACAAATGAAAATTTATAAAATAGTGTTTGAAACTTAAAACAACAAGTTATGAGCCAAATTTATCCAAACTTTCTAAAATCATGAAAAGCCAAAGCTCCCATTGAATTTGTTTGCTCAAATGTATGTTATTTTTTTATTTTTTTTATTTTTAAGTACAAGTTACATTGTTTAGTAAAGTTTAAATTTTCTACTTGAATAACCATGCAAATCCATCGCTCCCATTCAATTTCTTTGCTCAATTTTTTGTTATTGAAGTACAGATTAGTGTTGTAAGTAAATGTTTAATCGTTTTATATATAAATTTTACTTAAATAATAAGTAATTATCCAGTAATGCCATTTATATATTATCTAATTTGTTGTGAAAAACACTACTTATATATGAATAAATAGATATTTTTTCATATGAATAAATAGATTAGTTTTTTTTTATCAAAAAACTTTATTTATTCAAGTAACATGTGTTATTGGTAAGAAAAAATTTTGTGGCTCTTTAAAAACTTCGGAATTTTGTTAATCGTGATGTTTGGCTCTTCCGACTCAAAAGGTTGCTGACCCCTGCCCTAGTCATATGATTATGTGGCATGTAAAAGATCCCTTGAGTATCAATTTGGCTCTGGTACTCTCGGCAGATTCAATCACAGCAATATTTAGAATCCGACTAGAGCTTGAATTAACAAGCGTCAAAATTTGGTAGCGAAAACCGCCACAAGATAATGCCACCATGAAATCGTTTTCACATTTGTGGAGAGATTCTTTGGACGATTCTTACAAGACTACTGCTTGTGTCAAAAGGAAAGAACTTCTTATAAATATCATTCAATTGTATGAAGGACCTCTGTAAGGTTTCCATGTTTAATTTTCTCTTTGTATAATTTTTAGAATTAAGTAGTGCTGAGACAGATCTATTTGAAATTAAATCCAAACCAATGTGGTTGGTAAAGAATGAAACATTTTCCCTAACCAATGTTAAAATTTAAAGCCAACCCAATTAAAAACTGAATCCAAATGGGTCGCACAGTGAGTGTTAATTGCATCCAGGAGGATCTTTTTCTTGAAAAAGATGGATGTGAGGAGGTCTCGTGGGAACATAGACTAGGGCTTTATATAGTTTGTAATTAGTCTTCATTGATTTTGCCACTGTTTTTTTAGGATGCTTTAATATGATTTTTGAGTTATAATTTTCTTAGTGTAATATAATTAACAATAGATACTTTATAATAATAACTTTTGGAACAAAATCGTGGTTGACATAAGCTGTTTTTGTGTGTGTGTCCTTCCATCCTCTTATTTTGCTACCGTACTACATGTAGTGACTGTTTCTTCGTTTACCTTTGTTCCTTGGGATTCGTATAATGATGCTTAGATTGCTCATAATGATGTTTTAGATTGCATAACTTTGGTACACACGCTAATAGCATTGAAGCAAATGATTTGATCTTTTTAGTAACAAAAAATACTTGAATTATCACTTTGTTTGGAAAGACAGATTTTCGTCCACTATTTTGCATTCAGTTTTACTACCACTTGGATCCGGTAAAGACATATCGAATGCAGAAGTCTAAAATAAACAAGTAACTCCAATGAATAAAAGCTTTTATATGATTTTTCTTCATGAATATTAACTCATTAGACGCTGGATAGCTGCCTAAATTAATATAATTTTTATAAAAAGAATATTTTTTTTATGAATGTTAACTCATCAGACACAGAGGAACAGCACAAGTGAGTTAGTGAAGTTACTCAAGGGTTTTTGGTGACTGAACCCTGGTCAAGTGACGAGTTGAGATCCCTCCCCCCTCTCCTAACATTCCCATCCCACCAAAGGAAGGACGTTTAAGCTTGTGCATCGGTCCTCTGTGCGTGTCCTTAAACACAGAACTATTATTGGTGATAGAGGAGGTTTTTTTCAAGTGTTCCTCCCTTGAAGTGGGGTGGTTCCTTCTTACATCTCGAATTCCACTCGAGGTTTGACTTCCAAGTTGTGCAGATGCTCTTGTTGTTTTCCTACCATGGTTGTTAAATGAAAGGGTCCTGCAATATTTTAGGGGTGCACGTGCGGATATAAACGGCGTAATGTTATCTGCATAGAAGAGCCGATTTGGTAACAGGAAAACGTTACAACCAACTCATAAGCACAATACAAGTCAACTTAAATTTCGTGTGATTTCTAACTGAGTACATGAAGCAAGACAGTAGAAGACTAAATGGTGTGTTATAAACTTCCAAGTTACTATTTGTGGACTAGTAATAGGTCCTATACGAATGTTGTGCTTCATTATTAATAATTAGAATTTTAAAATAAATAAGTAAAAAATTTCTGCTATGTTTGCCGCGAGATGGACATGCTTGCTCGTCATAAATGACAAAAGGAAAACATATTTTCTTTCTTCTGTTCAATGAAATGTAAACATATTTTGAGGTCTCCAAGATCTTTGTACTTCCAAAGCCGAGCTTTCTGTTTTCAAAATGCAAGTCGTTTTTTTCAATCTTAATGCATGACTCTGTAGAAAGTTGAAACTGAGATCTTAACATTAGGGAAACGGAGCTATATTTAAACTCGGAGAGTGGGGTGCGCTCGTGTTCTACCATTCATATCAGTGTTTCATAAGTCCTAACACTTTCTTTTTAGAGAATTCTATAAAAAGTAACATAGAATTATAAGAGTGTTTTGTTATTTATGTAAGGGAACAGATAAAACCGTTAAATATAGTTCTGGAAAACAGATTTCGTGTGGAAGAGGAAGGGAGGCCCCTGACCACCCCAGGGTGTTCTCCCTCAAAATTGGGTTGGAACCAAGCAAAATCATGCTATCACCTGCACGATGCTCAAAGCTAAGGCTAACGATAGGCGTAAAAATCTAGGCCCTAGCCGCGATGAATTTCGCGGACCTTGATCTGATGTTACTGTCGATCAGGTGGCATAAGCAACAACTTTTTCCTTCTTAAAATCGCTATTGTACGTAGTACGATCCAAAAGTTCGGGGACTTTGGCCATTGCTAACGACGAAAGCAAGTACCTTAAGTTAAACCTCTTGAAATGGATTCTCCCAACCCTCCCTTCCTGGCCAAGTTGGTTTAGTCCATGTCATGTGACTGACAAAAAGGGCAACTTGTGCCATGTATTTTATGTCGCAAGACTCATCTATAGCAAGTGATAAGGCACAAGAAAGTTGAATATCTTCCACCTTCAAATATGTTACATTTGAAGACATTTTAGCTATTCTATCTTGTACTGTTATAGCAGATAGCGGCAAATCTTTGGTTTTCTTCAAGATTTCTGGTTTGTTTTTGAAATCACGAAACAGTTCTTCAGATGCACGTATGAAGGACGAACGGACATATCAGAACGCGTTTATCACGGCGCACATTTTAGTTTTTTTTTTCTTTAAATTTTGGCAAATATTAGATACTTAGTTTAAAAAAAAAATTTTTTTCCCCAAACAAATCAATAAAAAAAAAAAAATTTTTTTTAATTTTATCCTAAGAGTTCGAAAATAGGTTTATTAAACAACAATTTATAGATACTTACACTTATAATTATTTTAACGCTAATTTTTAAAAAGTAATAGTTACAAAATAGATAAATAATAAAATAGATAATTTATTAAATATATATTTTAATAAAAACACTTTCGCGGTAATACCCAGCAAAAGTACTTTGCTTCTTTTTTGACAATTATTGACATCAAAAAAATAGTTAGGTATCTTATTTGGAAAAAAAATATGTAATGTATGTAGTATATATATTTTAAAAATATAATATTATGTCACCTACCTTTACTTTGGTTTTTTTATTACTATATATATACATACATACCTTTGAGAAGAATAATTCGCTTCTAAATCTTCCACTGGAAACAACAAACAATACATCACAGCCAAAGCACTGGTGAAGACGCCAAATGTCTTGTGTCGAAAGGGAATTGAAAACCTACATAGAAATATCCGACAACGACGTCATTCGAGAGTTTCCGAGGACTGACGACGCATGTCATGGGGGAGGGGAGCGGTGAAAAGCGGGTAGAAGTGTCTGAGAGATAGAAACGGTGCCTAATCCTCGTCAATCAAATCAGAACGATTTTTAGTTTTTTGATAAAATAAATAATATTTGCTTATGGAACTAAAGAGCCGCAGCTTCTCATTCAAAGAGCCGCATGTGGCTGGCGAGCCACAGGTTGCCGACCCCTGGACTAGGGGATGCAATATCGGACCAAAAGTTCAATAACGGTATTCGGTATTTCTTAGATCCTAATACCGATTTTAATACTGATAGAAGAAATTTTAGAAAAAGGAAGAAAACGCAAGTGTTTCTTTGTTTTATTTGCCAGTTTTATAAGAGGGAGTAAATATTTCTCACAAAAAAAATTGTAACTCATAAATTGTAACAGTATATACAGAATCACAAAATAATAAAGGAACATCTTATTTATTTGAATAACAAAAAAGTGTCAATATCACGATTCACAGTCTGTGGTACTATTACAAATTTTTGAAATATGATCTTAAAAAACACGATGCATCAAATGTATTGTCATTAAGCCTGGAACATAATTTTGTTCAAAAATTACCAGCCGTCGTGGGCTATGCACGATATAATACTATTTCCGCAAGTATTTAACCTCCAAATCCCTTCCTCTTAACCCCTAAATCGGTTGCTCGTCGAATGATTTGGGATATAGCTGATTTCTGTATTGTATTTTGGTTTGTTGAAATTTTTTTAGTTATCGCTAATTCAAATTTTTGTTCAAGAGACAATTCTTTCACTTCGACATTAATTCTCATTTTTGATAACTTCCGAATTCTTCTGAATGTGGATAGGTTTGTGGGTAAAATATTTTAAGAAAAAATTGACTATAAACTAGATCAAATTTGAATTGGTTAGTATCTTTTCTACACTCACTTCCAAAAGTTAAGCATGGAAAAAATCAATTTCCGGGAAAATCAAAACGAAGAGGATGAAACCCTGAGGGTAGATGAAAGATCAAATTTTAGGTAACGGCCAATCGTGCTTTCAGGTCAAGAAATATGCAAAAAGGGCAGTTTATAAGAAGCCAGTTTTATGAAGGGTTACAGAAGGATTTAAGTGCTGATAGAAGGTGTTTAAAACTTTCGTACAATTTTTTTTCAAGACATAGGGTTTTTAATTCCGAAAATGAATGGAAGATTCGAGCGCTGGCGTGCAGGGGGCATTGAACGGGACAGTCGATCACACATTTGCTTTTTTTCGGCGTTCATCATTTTTAATTTACGTTTAGGGAAACAATTCCAAACCACACAGACAGTTGCCCAAAGGCCCGTAGGCGGTCGCCCAAGGGTTAAAACCCCCCCGGAAGATCGATATATTGCTATTGGAAGCGGAATCACGGGCGACCGCCACAGTGTGACATCTATGGTTACAGCCTTCATTGGTAAGGCTATATCTGCAGCTCTGTACCCGGAAAATTACATATGAATGGACTGTATGCCCGGATACCTCGAGTTTGTGTTCCTCTATCCGTCCCAAACAAGAAGGGCACGATTAAAGTGGGCCGGAAAAGGGAATTGGGCTTTTCATGGGGAATGTCATGTTTACTGATGAGTAAAGATTTGCCTTGGCCAAAGATAAGCGTATATGAATTAAACAAGGAACACGCAATCAGCCCCAAAACATCACCGAACATCACGCATTCCGAGGCGGAAGCAATAGGTGTGGGAAGGAATTTCATTAGGATACCGCACCGACCTGCACATCTTTAAACGGGGTTCTGTGACGGCTGTCCGGTATCGAGATGAAGTCCTAGAACCCATTGGGAGATTGTACGCTGCAGCAGTTGGCCCTACTTTTGTTTTAATGGACGATAACGCACGTCCCCATAGTGCTGACATCGTCGATGACTACCTGGAGAGTGAAGGGATTGCGCGTATGGCGCGGCTACCATATTCGTCCGACTTTAATCCCATTGAAAATCTTTGGGATGCTCTCGGCCGTGCTGTATCCTCACGTTTTCCACCTCCAGCCACTCTTATTGAGCTGGAAACTGCTCTACAAGAAGAATGGTGATAGCTTAACTCTGCGGTGGTTGACCGCATAAGTATCATAAGTTGTAAGCTTTGCATACAGATGAGGGGGGATCACATACCCTATTAATGTCCTTTTTTTTCCTTTTATGATGTTTATTTTCACTTTATACACAATTCTGCTTAAGTCTCCAGTATGACATTATCTGATAACTTACGAAAATTTAATATTGTTTTCATTTCTGTATATAATTATTGATTTTGTTTTATGTATAAATATATATGCTACTTTACTGCCAAATTTTGTGTCAATCAAAGCAGTATTTGTTGATTTTTTTTGCAGTTTACATCTTCGTGCTTAACTTTTGGAAGTGAGTGTACTTTTCAATTTTCATTTTTAAAATCATTACAATTGTGTAAACACCGTAAGACGCTTTCTATTTCGGTATGACTTTTTTCTGTGCGATTTTTTTCTCTCTCTCAAAGTAATATTTCTTCAGATAGTTATGTGAGCTGTTCTTTCAGTGACTGCAATATGAAATTTAGTGTTGCATTAGCTGTTAATACATTAGAATATCTCTAACATAATGCCTCACCAGCCAGTTTTATTGGAAAAGTAGAGCTGATTACAGTTCTGGATATTAAGTTGAATTCACAATCGCAAAAATTAATTTGCAAGTTCATCGTTTTTTGGATTGAATTTTTCAGTTTCAAAAATCGTTCCATCATTAGGAGTAAACTGTTCCAACGAGATTTAGAAACTAATATTATTATATGATCTGTTTTGTTTTCAGATGGGACAAATTTTTGTAATAAGGCATTTTTTGTAGGGGAATGTTTAAATATCTCAACAATTTTTCGAACTTTATTAATTATAGGAAGCAATTCTTGATGACTTAATATTTCATTCTTATTAGCAATATCTTATTCAACAATTACATTATCATTATCTTCATTGTCAATATCACTCACTCTCTTCAAAGTCGGAATCCGAAGTATCCCCTATAAGGTCGTAATAATTTGAACTCTATAATACAAATACAATGTGAATAACAAACTCACCAATTTAAAAAATATTACGCACTTTCTTCACAACTACAACTTTATTTTTTCACAGATATAAATATCAAACTACGAATCCTACGAGTGTGCTTTAAGCTGTAAAAAAATAGTTTTGTCCCGCCTCCTTGGATGATTCACATATTTTATCATCTCTTGATTGTACACAGTGCAACTTTATATTCAGTCGAATTCCCCGAAAAATTTTAATATCGAAAAATTTTAAGTTCATGAAAAGAGAAAAAACAATATTGTCCTTACGAAAGAAAATTATTGAAAGTGACTTTTTACTTCTACTTAATATATATACATATATGTGTGACTGAAGAATCATTAACAATAGAAATATCACAATTAAACTCACATATAAAGAAAATAAAAATAATAATAAAAAAGAATATTACTGACAAAAACTAATCGATGTAGGCATTAAAAACATCGATTTAAATGTAAAAATTAATCGTTCCATATTCTTAGCAAATAATTTCTGTGCATATAATCTTAGATCCTACGTAATTCAGTAGTCTTGGAATTTATAAATTATTTCATTGCACCCTTTAAAATTATCTGCGATACAAAAAATTTATTAAAAACAATAAGATAACAACTATGCAAAATTCTTTTTCTCTCGAGTAATGAAATTAACTAATACCTTAAAATACTTTGCACATTTTTTCCAAACAGTAGACAAATTTCAAAAGGATCCATTCACACGATTATCCTGCAATGTCGAAAAATGTTATTTTTTCAGGTATAATCCAATGGATAAACAAAAAGAAATCTAACAAGGTTCATTCAGCTTGTACGAATTTTTGCTTCTTCGATTGTTTTCGCCCTTCGTCCCCTGGCGTTAGACCTCGTCATTTTGAGCCACGATCAAGTGACGAAGACGACACCTGAGTAGGCACCCCACACTCTTTCTCTCTGTATAAATTTCCCCATCACGCTAACATACGAACTTAGAGACTTAACCCTTCTACACGGCGCGGAATTGTGAATCACAACTACCCACTCAGCAGTATCCCACAAACTCCGCGTAGTTATAGAATAATATTTAAAGTAAATTAGCGTGTTATAGAGTTACTTTATGTAAAGACAGTTAAAAAATTTATTGCATTTGTTATTAAAACATTTTAATATAATTCATTTTAAATGAATAATAATTTGTGACCCATGCATTAAATTTAGTAACTGCGCTTGCATTGTCAAAGTCTATTGAATAAACTGAAAACGCATCTCCTATCCTGCCTTTACATTTTGTTTTTGTAAAAACTCATATTGTGAAATATTTTTCACTTCAATCCATTGCTCTGAATGGTATTGAAATGTTTAAAGCTGTGTCAGAAATCCTGTGAATTTTGCATGAATTTGCAACCCAAGATTTTGGAGCTGTTCTAGGATAAAGTTAGATTCTGTGGATGTATCGATAAGTTGTTCTCTCTCCTTGATTAAATATATTTTTCCGCAAATTATATATAAAAAAGGTGCATTTTCCATTAGAAAACTACAGCAAGACCCCGCTTAACGCGGGGTATATGTTCCATCAAAGTAGAGTGTAATATGAAACAGCGTTAAAAACGAGGTTATCTCATCATGTAAATAATGGGGTTAGGGGAAGATGGGTAGGAAATTGGTCAGGTATTTTACCATTAAATTTATTAATTATGTGTTTTATAACAATAAAACAAAAATGTATTTCTTACAAATATAGAAACATAATAAATGAATAAACATATAAAAAATAAAATTATAAGTCAGTATGTTTACATTTCAGATCATAAAGTATCTTCTGTATTTCCAATATTCTGCCTTTTTATCAAGAAGGCACCTAATGTAATTTGCGTTTTCCTTTTGCGTTCTGTAAGAAGTTGTTGGTAAGTGGATAGGCATCCATAACGCCCCGTCTTTCCTTTGAACTCCTGTCAAAATTTGCTCCTGCATTTTTTTTTTTTTCTTCTTTTTTTTTCTTGTTGCTTTATTTTCGTGTTTTTTACTATCACCCATGATAAAAACTAAAAATCATAATATTTGTTACTATAGCAATCGTTATATTATATAAATTTATACTGATAATAACGCTAACAAATGTTTGAAACGATAAAAATACGTTTGTATAAAGAAAGAAGAAACACAGATAAACTGCTTCGGATGTCGGGAAGCCTACCACACTGTGTGTAATTTCGGGGAAATCCCACAATTCAAATAAAAGAGTGTTAAACTGAAACAGCGTTAAGCGGGGTCTTACTGTATTTAGTTTTGCTAAACATTGTACTAACAAAACAAATATTTCGTGGAACCTGGGATAGAATAAAGACAATCTAGTAGGTACATACAAAAAAAATGTTTTAATATTCTTTTATTTTACAACAATAAAAGTTAAAAAGTGTTATAAAATAAAGTTATGTACAAACAAATTTTCAGTTTTAATGACTTGGATAAGATTTAGATACTTGTGGGTTATACAAACTACATAGAAAATTAGTTATCGTTTCCAATATACATTGATAATTTACTTTTCGAATTTTTATTGTGACTCATGGAACCCCTGGGTATGGCCTTGTGGAATCCCAGGGTTCAGTGGTTTAATGTAACCCAATCAACGAAGAAACTCTAAAAAATATAAGGTCATACATTTAATAGATTCTTCCTACTGGGATAGTTTTTAGAGCAAACAAACCCTGGAGCAACTAAAACACCGATAAAAAAAAAGAAATTTTTTATACCAAACTAAGCAAATTTAAAATAAAAATGTATCTTATTTCGTGGGTTGATTGCTATCAGAAGCAATGCGAGGGTCATTTTGAATTATGAACCTCTCTAAATTTCTACAGCGCACCAACGTAAGAAGCAGGGGTATTAAACCTTTTTTTCGGCCAGCCCACGCATGGATGACAACTATTTCACGCGGGCTGCAATATGAGGATTAATGAGGGGAGGGGGATCAAAGACATTGAAAATACGGAAAAATGATCCAAATATTAAAAAACCTTCACATTTTGGGTTTTATTTTAAAACTACTAACTGCATGGCATTTTAAAATACTTTCTTTTTTTTTTTAAGTATTTTAAAATACTTTTATAAATTTTCCCTTCCCTTCACAAAATCACCACTCCCATTATTCTTTTTCCAAGTGTGTTTCTCGTCACTTGACAATGTCGCCGAAACTTTAATATTCCCCCACTCACTTCGGAAACACCTTTTTTGTATATTGAAGAAAGACAGAAAAGTAGAAATTTACAAAACTATATTAAATGTTGAATTAAAACTGCGAGCCTTTTTTGAAATGATCAATAATTAACAATTAAAAACCCCAACCACTTCCATAGGTAGTTCATAAAATAACAGCCTTAAACTAAAGTAGTAATTACAACATTAAAGCAAAAAATCAACATTAACAATTAAAAAATGCATATTAAACCAATTTAATTTAGAATTACTGTAAAAAAATTGAATTAACTGGAACAGCGATGAAACCAAATTAGTAATAACATTAAAACAAACACCTAAAAGATCAACATTTTAAATGTGCATTGATAAAAGCGTCTATTAATTTTATTTATTTATTATTATTTTTTAACCAGCACATCATACATTTTCAATGCGCATTGATAAATTGTCTATTAATTTTATTAATATGTTTTTTTTTAACATTTAAAACTACCTTTTATTTTTGTTAAAAATTATCAGTTGTATAATATTTTTCAAAGATAATATAAAGCTATTTCATTGAAAACTGGTTAATTATGTTTTGTTCATTATTGTACATACGTGCGTAAAATATTTTTCATATTCAAGAAATATTGTTATAAGAAGTGATATGTAAATGAAAAAATTTATTACAAAATTATATTATGTTCAATAAAACAAAGCAAAAATTATTTTGAAATTAAGATTACTTTTATAACTTCAGAGAATGCTTGAAGTATCATAAGAAGGCATAGAAAATAGACAATCACCACTTCCATTATTTTTTTTTTCGAAGCGTCGTCCTCGTCACTTGACAATGGTTTAAACATTTCGAGGTGCGTCGCCGAAAGCTCTTGAGTAGTGAAAAGTGCGATTTTAAAATTCACTCACTTATTTTGCAATTTTTTAGCCCCCGGAAACGAAAATATAACTTTTTAAAAAAATAGTTGCATATTGAAGAAAGACAGAAAAGTAGAAATTTTTAAATTTACAAAATTCCACAACTATATTAAAAGTTGAATTAAAATTGTGAGCATTTTTTGAAATGTTCAACACACGGGAAAAAGTTTCATGCAACTTTTTTTTTTTTGTAAATGAAGTTAAGTTATTAAATGTTTGATTTAAATTTTGAGTATTTTTTTAAAAATTAGTTAAAAAAAGTTTTCAGCATTTTATTTTTTAAATCACTGATTCTAAAAGATCAAAGTATGAACTTTTTAAAAGTCACATTTTCATTTAAACGCATTGATTTGGATTCATTTTAGAAAAAAAATCATAAAATATGCATTGTTTTGTAAAAAAACATACAGAATCATGGCGAATTAAAAACATATAAGAATAAAAAGGTAAAAAGACTGGAAATTTATTTACATTCATTGTATAAAATCATTCAAAAAGAAAATATACGATGTAATAAAAATACATTTCAAAATTTTTAAGGTTCTTGTGTATCACTGTTCTTCACTAAATCATTCTTTAAGAAGGAAAAAAACTATCAGCTGTTATAAAAAAAATAAAAGCAAAATGGATTGGGAATTTTCATTTACCAATCAATCGCAACATAATGCATTTTAAAAAGTCTAAAAACTCATCTAGTTTTATACGCTCTGCTTACGTCATTCACCCACCCCCTCCATTTCCTCCCGTCGAATTCTGGAGGATAATCGTCATTGCTGACGCGAATGACCTTGGCACAAAACAGAGCTTTTCATGAAACATTTAAAAATTTCTCTAAGAGCATAATTTTTAAGTTAATGCTTTCAAACTTGACACATCGATTGCAAACACACGGTAATTTTTAAACAAAAAATATAAGAGGAATACTTTGTTATTAGATTATCGTAAAAAGGTTAATAGACGAAAAACACAAATTTTTTTTAAAAAAAAACCGTAATTTTTAAGCAATTTTTTCAATCTTTGTACAGATTACGGGTAATATTGTTCTACACGCGGGAAAAAAAGTTTCGTGAGATTATTTTTATAAACGATTATTTATATTAACGAAGTTAATAAATATTTAAATAAAATTTTGAGTATTTTTTGAAAAATCGTGAAAAAAAAAAAGTTTTTGACATTTTATTTTTTAAACGACTGATTCTAAAAGAGAAAAGCATGAACTTTTTTAGTGTAGAATATCATTTCATTAAGAGGACTTGGTACCCTTTGAACAACTTTCTTTATTTATGTATTTAAAAATTATATTTTAGCATTTTATACAATGTTTCTATTCAAGAAAATGATACGAGATGAAATTTTTCACTTATTATTCACACAATTTTAAAAATTTTAATTTTTTGAAGAAAATTTTAAAAATTTTAAAATTCTACTCCTTTTCTAAAAATTCATTTTTTAACTTGAAATTTTTCTGTAATATTCTTATGGATGTTCTAAACAACTTTAGGGATCGGTTTTACAATACCTTAATTCGTTTTCGAGAAAAAAAATAAAATGTTGATATACATGGTAAAAATCAACGAAAAGATCAACATCTCTTACATTTTATTATTTTTTTAAAAAAGTATTCAGTTTACAGCAAAACGGGTCCCTAATTTTATTACATGCCTTATATATAACACGTTGGAAAAAAATGGAAGTGGTTGGTAAATAATTGTGGAAGGAGTAGCATTTTGAATGCACTAATGTTTCGAAAAATACAAAATGAGAAAAAAACCACTTTATAGTTTATAATTCTGAAAAAATAATTATTATAAACTTAATTAAACTTAAAATACCACTTTAAGATATTAATCATACATTTTTCTTTAAAATAATTGCATTTTCATATTTTTTCAACCCACACATTTTTATAAATGATTAACTTTTAGAGAGTATAATTGCACAAGAAAATTCAAGAAAAATATTAATTTTTTTTTTTTTTTCATGTCACGACAGAAATTTTAGTTGTTTTTCTTCTAATAAGATTGAAGTATAACATTTGTATGAAAAATATATCAGGAATTAGAACTGAAATTATAAAGTTTTTAATATAAATTGTCTTAACCTTTTAAACGCCGCACTATAATTGAAAAGTAACATAAACTAAATTTTGCTAAGAATCAAATTAAAATTGAAACATAAGATCTACAAAAAGAAAAATTTTCCAAAAAAAAAATTTTTTTTTTAAAGATTTTTAGCACGTTCCAAAAATGGAACATTGGCGGGTACCGTTTAGTTTTTTCACATGTTTTTTTTAAAATTATGTGACCTATGACATTTTAATTCAAAAATTATTATTTTGCATTTTTAAGAAGTAATATGTAAACCAGAGGTGGCATTAAACATTTCCTCAAGGGTTTCATCATTCTCCGTTGTAGGGGAGGAGGAGAGGTATGATACCATTAAAATGGGCCTTAAAAATCTAAACATTAAAATGGGGGAAAAGAACTAAAAATTTGCGTGTGAATGAGAAAAACCTATCATTTTTTCCTTGCAGGATTTTTTAAATGTACTCTGATGGGACAAGTTCCCCCACGGGTGCCCTCAGCTGGCGCAGAGATGTCTGTCTTGTAAATCGACACTTCCCATTCCCTCATTGTACATTTTTATAAGATTTGGTGGACAAACATCAATCTCTTGATTTTAGTGATAGGCTCACGTGTTACGTTATTAGATGCTACAGTTCCCACAGCACTGTCTTTCTAACGGCAAATGTACACTTGAATTATATGTGAAATTTCGAATTTTGCCCGATGAAAAGTAAAAAAAAATGCATAATTTAGAACTTTTTTCTCAGAGAGAAAATTTACTTTAGCAACATTACTTCAATTCCAAAAAAATATTCCATATTTTTTTGTCTTCAAAATAATTTTTACGGAACAGTATGAATAAAATTGAATTTTTCAGAAAATTCCAAAATTTATATTCCAATAATGGAACATTGGCGTGTAAAAGGATAATTTAAAAAATTTACATGCACACATTTCACAAAGAAAAAAAATGATTGTATTGCTTCGGTAATTAAATTTAATTTTATGACCGAATTATTTTTTAATGTTATTATTTCTCTTTATAAAATAGATTTTTTTTTTATCAAAACGCTTTTCTTTCTAAAAAGGGGGCGTGGCTGAATTGCCTAATTTGTTTTCAAATGAATTTTTATTCAACTTTTAACTTTCCGACATGCACAAGTGATATATCAATCGAAATAAGATGAAATGAAAATAAAAAAAAGATTGGTCTGTCATTTTTGGGGTACCAAGTCGCCTTAAGGCGAAAAAAAATTCACATGGAACGATTTAGAAATCATTTTCATAAAAATGTATCGATTTTGACTCATTTTAGAAAAAAAAGTAAAACATAGAAAATATCATTATTTTGTAAAAAAAAATAATAAATTAGAGCGTTTCGTGGCGAAAGAAGATCTTTCCTATTCTGTAATTATTTTTTGTCTGAGTTTGATAGAAAGAATTAGATGGTTTTTTTAAAAACGTGGAGAAAGTCGGAACTTGATTCCGCTGAAATGGCAATGATGCTCGGCGGGCGAGTGAGTGAATATTAACGTCGCACTGTTCTGCTACGAGGGCTTTTGGCGACGGACCTCGTAATTTTGAACCATGGTCAAGTGACGAGGATGACACCTGAGCTGGCACCCCCTCCCATAACTACCACACCACACCCACGAGAGGACGTATAAAAGCCAACAGGAGTCAACCAATTATGCGTTTTAAGGTTTTTAATTAATATCCTTTAACCAATTGCAATATCGGGATATAAATGATAAAAACTGATTCCTCGGATCATTCCCTTTCTTTTGGTACTGTAACGTCGTGAGTAGTAAGCAAACAAGAAAATTTGTCACAGCCTCATTTTAATATTAAAGCAGTATTTATTTGCTTCATAGGTTACTAAAAAGTCCAATAAATATGCCAAGCCGGGCGGACAGTCTATTTCACTGGAGTTCAATCCTTTTTCCCAAAGGCACTCCCTAATCCCTTTTCCGGGCCTCTCCAGTTTTACCCATCCAGGGCTCTCCTCTTTTGTCTCACCCGGGGCTCTATCTCTGTTCCATCCACGGCTCCATCTCTGTTTCCATCCAGGGCTCCGTCCAAGTTTTTCCCTCTCCCCGTTTTCCTCAAAATTAACCCCTTTTAAACACCAGGCGCGGGTCCACAACACGCCCCTCATCTTCCTCATTGGCAGGCCAAAAAAGGTCTGCCCTCGTCCCCGGGCCACATTCGTCTCCCATTTGTGCGGCAAACACAAACACATTCCTGGTCTGTCTGGAATCTAAGGGCGCCATAATTCTCATCTAACTTCTGAAACTCTTATTCATCACGCCACCTGGGTTTTATAACCCCATTCTCTCGGCGGCGGCTTTCATACAGGCTTCGCCTATACGTCAACCTATTGTCACCGACTCTCCTTGGATATTGTAACTTCCAGAATGGATGTCGGCTTTTGTCCGAGGTCAGACAATACACAATGACCCCATAGCCACGTGCTCTTGTCACCTAACGTCTGTTTGGGGCCATAAAACTTCACATGAATAGATGGGTGAGGTTCACCCCAATCGAAGACGTCACAACTCCTTCCCAAAGAAAAGGTCCATTTGACTGGACTGCTCTGGCCTCAGGCTAGTTCAGTTCTTAACATTTCACACCGAAAGGTTGTCTTATCAATGAGACTGACCAGGACAGCAATCCAAGTAACCAATACAATCAAAAGTAAAATAAATAAATAAATCCAAAATTCTATAAAACATTCACTTTACAACTAAAACCTTAATCCCAAATCTTGGATTATTTTTCCTTTTCTGTAAGTAACATCACACCTTAAATATTCAGGGTTTTAAAGAAGTTAAATCATATCATCATATTTCACTAATTCTAATACATCAAATCGTTCAATCAATTGTGTTAAACATCTGTGAGTATTCACCTTACTAAGAGACACAAAAGATTTTCAATAACACATAATATCCTTCCACCTTACACACACACAAACACTCATACTCCTACAGATATTAATTCACACCTAGCACAAATCCAAAGAATTGCTTATCCCCATCTACTAATTCCAACGATATTAAATAAACAAAATAAACACCTATAAATTCCAAGCTTTGCAAATAACATTAAAACAATTTTTTTTAAAATTAAGAAGTTTATATAAATCTCAAGACCTTCTAAATTTAGTTAAATTTTGGCTTTCGGTAGGCATTCTCACAACCATTTTATGACAAGTTATTAACAATTCATGGTATTGTCTTCCATTACGTCAGTTATTGAGGAAAATTAGACACTTTAATTGGGAATATAATTGACATACCTCATTAGCTCATGCAATGAATTTACTAAGTCTATATTATGTGCATGGAACAAATTTTCCAACGGCTCTAATTTACCTTTGGTCGATCGGACTTTCGACCCAATCCAACTCAACCACTTTAATACAAAGTCAAGCTGCTTTACACGATTTTTCCAAATCTGCATCAGAATGTCTATATCGACCATTCGTGATACATCAATCTGCTTTAACCATCTCATAATCTGTGTCGTTAAATTACATCCATAAGAAGAAGCACATACAAACTTAAACCTCACTTTTTTAATAATGTACATGCCAAATGGCATAACGCATGCGGCATACTTCGGATAACTCATCATGAGAGAACGACGAAAATACCACTATCACAAATCCAGTACAGTGACCCACGATGCCGCGCTATTCTTTTCTACAAAACCTTTCATTTTTAACAAAAGATAAATCTCGGCTCGCGTCACCTGGTTCAAATTCCCACACTTAATACATTTATAATACGCGGATACGGGTATCGGCTCATTCTTCCTAACCAAACAACGGGCAGAGTACGGTTGGAGTGCCCCATCCCGTTCACACCTAAATCTAAAAGATATTCTGTATCCTCTCGTAGCGAATTAATTAACATTCGGGATGTACAACAAGTTTTGATTTTAAACGACTTTCCCTTATTTAAATTAATATCCTTCTGCCTTAAAGAAATCGTCCCAGGGTCTGGAGGAAACCCTTCTTTCTTTTTAGTGTTAATCATTCTTAAACAGTTACTTCGATCAGGCGGGAATCTAAAATACATTTGACTTTCCCTTAAAACACCCTGAAGTTAAAATCCATAAATAGCTTTACCGAATAGAGAATTTCGGAATCTTTCACTATTCCTCCGATTTTTCTTCCAACAAACTTGCCAAAACGGGCTTCCTACGCGGTACAATTTTTTTAAATTAAGACGATACATGGTACTGCGATCTATTTTTCCGGGTAAATCTATCTCGAAATTAAATTCTGAGCTAAAACTAGACCTATTATCCGTCTCTAAACTGTTCCTATCAATCTCTTTTTGGGTTTTTAAAGAGGCAAAAAGCATTGTTAACTCACCTCAAACCTCCCCTGCACATCTGCTTTTTTCACATGTTTTCATTTCCTCCATTTAACCCCCGCTATCTTAGCCAAGATTTCGAAAACCTTCACGATTCACTGTTAACTGCTTTTCACCACCCGTTAACGTCACAATGGTATCTTCTTTTTCCTCGCATTTATTTTCACAACTCAAAATTTCAGGGTTCACTCCTCCTTTATCTCCTATCAATTCTAAAGAACCATCTCCTATTTCATCAGAATTTATTACCCACTTTGCACACAAAGCGACTGCTCTAACACTTTTTCCACCTGCAAACGACCCCACTTTCCTTACACAATCACCGATTCTATCCACATTGATTTCTTTCCCTCTCTCAACCATAAACCTGTTATTCTTTTCTGTTCCTATCCCTCTTATTTCAGACGTGGGGAAACTTCGTCCATCTCACAGGGGTCACAATTCTTTTTTTAAAATCACAAGACGTGGCGTTCTCCACGCTTTTATTAACCACCTGGTAATTAACGGCCTACACCCTTTTAACCGGTTCACTAACTTCTGAGGTACGTTTTCCTGACAAACAAACATTTGCGAGATTGTTAATCCTATTCCCGACTTCAATCATTTTTTAACTTATTTCTGAATTGAGCTCTTAGTCTTTCTAATTCAAATCTCTAGCTAGTCTACGCTTCGAATTCCTTATTCCGTTTTACGTTCTTCACGTTCCTACTTCCCGTTTTTCTCCAAAAATTCCCCCTAACAAATATTTAGCTATTCATCATTATAGTATTTACTTGACAAATTCCCCTTATTAATTTCCCTCTTAGGTAAAGTAATACAACTTCTACCCTAATTTTCGCAACTTAACATTACGTCTTTTTTTTTCTTAACAGAAACGCCATGATGCACAATAAAAACAAAAACCGAATCTAAACTTAATCGTTACAAAAATTATACACAGACTCAAGGTAAAAATAACAATACACTAGACCTAGACTTAACTATATTTCACAAATGTGAAAAATCTAAAACCAACACATAACCTATAAACACTAACACAACGCTACAAGTATAATTCCCATATATCAACTTTACAAATGTAAACCACAACACAATATTCTTCACAATATTGTACCAACACAACAAGTATAACTACTATATACCAAATTTCACAACTCAAACAAAATACTAATAAACCGCACATTTATACACCCAACAAAACTTAAAAATCTTTTCTAGTCTCTTATTGTTTACTAAATTTATCTGGTCTTTTATTTTCCCTTATCTCAAATTTACATAAAAAAAACAATTCAGTTGTGTCCCTGAAAATAATCTCAAAGAAAACTCCCCTTTTAAAATTTGTAGACGAAGACATGGGAAAACACTCAGGAACTTTTTTCACACAAATCACTTCATAAATAACCGCACCCTCACAAACGGGCAGGAACTCATGACGTCTTGACACGGGAACTTTTGAAAACGTCCTCAAAACAAACGGGCAACAGGTCCTCTTAAATCCTCGTTGATTCATCAGGGCAGGAACAGGAGACACTTGTATCCGGCTCTTCTCACAGCTGGGGACTCCAGAAAACACCCTCATAGCATGCAATCCAACAATCAGGGGGAGCACGCCATCACTAGAAAGGAACAAAAACCCCTTTTGAAGTCGGCGCCCCAAAATCAGAGGTGGCATTAAAATTCTCTTATAACATTCGCACACACGGCTGGCCTTTTTCTCATCTTCAATAAAACTAAGGATTCAGTATCTATTTACCAATGCCGGGTCTACACCCACTGCCAAAATTTAATATATATATATATATATATATATATAGCTTGTAACGTCCTCAGTAGTTAGAAAACAAGAAAATTTGTCACAGCCTCATTTTAAAATTAAAGCATTATTTATTTGCCTCATAGGTTACTAAAAAGTCCAATAAATATGCCAAGCCGGGCGGACAGTCTATTTCACTGGAGTTCAATCCTTTTTCCCAAAGGCACTCCCTAATCCCTTTTCTTTTCCGGGCTCCCCTCCAGTTTACTTCTTCCAGGGCTCTCCTCTGTCTCACTCCAGGGCTCTATCTCTCTGTTTCCATTCAGGGCTCCGTCCAAGTTTTTCCCTCTCCCCGTTTTCCTCAAAATTAACCCCTTTTAAACACCAGGCGCGGGTCCACAACACGCCCCTCGTCTTCCTCATTGGCAGGCCAAAAAAGGTCTGCCCTCGTCCCTGGGCGACATTCGTCTCCCATTTGTGCGGCAAACACAAACACATTCCTGGTCTGTCTGAAATCTAAGGGCGCCATAATTCTCATCTAACTTCTGAAACTCTTATTCATCACGCTACCTGGGTTTTATAACCCCATTATCTCGGCGCCGGCATTCATACAGGCTTCGCCTATACGTCAACCTATTGTCACCGACTCTCCTTGGATATTGTAACTTCCAGAATGGATGTCGGCTTTTGTCCGAGGTCAGACAATACACAATGACCCCATAGCCACGTGTCTTGTCACCTAACGTCTGTTTGGGGCCATAAAACTTCACATGAATAGATGGGTGAGGTTCACCCCAATCGAAGACGTCACAGTACCTTCGGCGAGTTTCTGCGTCGTGCGGTTCGTGAGAATATAGATGTACATACAAACAACAAAGATAGATACGTTTGTTTACCTACGAATTTTAATAGTGTAGATACAAAACCCTATCCAATTCCTCACAAAAAATACCGCATTTAATTCGAATCTAAGCCGCCATCAATTCTAATCCACAACCCAAATTCTCAACAAATTTGTGCGAAAAATGAAAAGTAGCGCAAAATGGTTTATCAAGATATCCAATTTTACAAAATTAAAATAATTTTAAAATAACTAATAAATAGTGAATAATCAATTATTTTACCAGTATTATAATATTTTAAATACATACCTGCAATTGCTCTAATCCAACGATTTTTTTCCCTTCGATTTTAAGCCATTTCAGTAGCATTAACATTGAAAAAAAAAGTGCGGCTTAGATTCGAGAAAGTTTTATGCATTTTTATACAGTTATGGGGTAACTTCCTTTCATCAATGATCCCCTTGTTCGTATTCTTAAAAACAAACATGTCATGTACTTTGATTTTTTCTTTTGACAAAGCCTCACTTACTTTGATTTCAGATAACAATTTATAAAGTCCAGGAGGGTAGCTTTTACTGAAGTACAGACTAAAATCAGTATTATTTGTTTAAAATTAGTTCAGACTTGCTTTTGCATTTTGGTTTCACATTTATTCAAATACTTTTTTTTACAAAAAAAAAAATCTGAACCAAAAAAAAACTGAATTTATGAAAGAATCGGTAACATTTAAGAAACATTCTATAAAAATTTATATATAAATTCATATGTTTATAATTAACTTTATATGTTTATCAATATTAATAATGTATAACAAATTTTATAGAATACTTTTGTTACATCTGTATTTTGTGACATTACCACCGAAAAAATACTTTGTCCCTATTCCAAAGTTCTTTTTAAGAAAACCAATTTATCTCGTCTTGAAAGAGATCCTCAAGAAAAAGAGATATTGAAAGATGTGTGCTTCATGGTATAGTGACGAGAAAAATTATATTTTTAAATACAACATTTTCACGACAAATCAAACAAGTTGTTGATCCATGTTTATTTTTCCTCTACGAAATAGCCACGAACACACATTCCTTAGATATTTTTCGCTTAGAAGAATAAGGGTTAGTTAAAAATTATTTTCACCCATAAAATGGTCACTACTCCACCGTTTTTTTTTTTAATCAATAGCCGTTACAACTACAAAAAGAAAAAAGTTATCTTGCACGACAACGATAGCCAAATTAATAGAATTGTTCGCTAATTTTTTAATGCATCGTTCAATGAATTTGTTAGTGCAACGGGCAATGACCGGGTCACTCAGAAAGGTCCGGTGGGTCACATGCGATTGGGCCGCAGGTTGAGTATCGCTGCTCTACACGGAAGGTTTTGAGTGGAGATGGACAGAAAGACGTTTGCAGCAACAAATCGTGGAAGTCATTCAATTGCATATCGTTTGAAATTGTTCAAATTGTTTCAATTCGAAACATACATTATGTATAGATGAGAGTCGGGAATACTATTCACATTTCGAAAAATAACTTTCGATCAAAGTCTCCAAAATATAATCATGGATATATACAATAAACGATTATATAGAATTATCACTTGTCAAAAAAAGTATTTACTTTGTTATAAAAAAAAAATGATAAATGGAGGGTATTATGGAATAGGTGATTTAAACACTGGAAAAACTAATTAAGACGTCATAAAACCTAGTTACTTTTAACTATATTCGAATTTAACAAACTCTAACTACTTTAACTATTTCGAATTTATTAACAAAATTAACAGTCCAGTAAAGTCAATGTGAGCCCACAAAAAACGGCTGAATCATTGAATCGAAATTTTCCATCGTTGATCTTGGAAGAATTTTCCGTTACAAAAAAATACATTCAGCGTCTTTATTTTCTGATTCTTTAGTTGACGGCACGAAGTCTATTACAAAAGAATAGAATGTGTTAGATACTTTGGAATATCTAGTATTCCATAATAACCGACAGACCATATTGGAAAATGAAGCTTTCAACTGAAAGACAAAACATTGTCAGCTAAACAACGACCACAGTATTACAAACTACATTTTTTTAAATGTACATTATGCTTAACATTCCTGTTCAAGTCACAAGTATACTAGTATTTTAAAATGTTTTAAAATATACATGCAAAAATGTTTGAAAATCGCAAAACACACTTTGTTCTGTAGCGAGTGGTATGAAAACAACAAGTGGTCAACTATGCATCGTAGTCTTTCTTCAGGGCACATTAGCAACAACAGACTTCGGTATTTATTCCATATTATCCGACTATTCCTCTCATCTAAATATCCTGAAACTTAAAAGATCAGTTCCGGGAAAAAAAATTTTTTTTTAAATCCGTTGCACTTGGTTAAGTGAGAACGAGTACATTTTTGAAAATGAGGAAAATTAGCTACTGCGACCACAAATTTCCCAATTTTACGATGATTTTCCACTAACGTCATCTTACATAGCCACTCTATTTATCAATCCAAGTCACAAATGAGGCAAAAAAAAAATTGCTGGTTAAGTTAAAATTAATGTAGTATGTGTGAGTAGGGGTGTCAAAGTTAGATGACATTTTCTCAAACCGGCCTACATTAATTTTAATTAAACCCGTAAATATTTGTGCTCCATTTATGACAGTGATTAATAGCACGGCTATGAAAGATCACGTTAGTGAAAAAATCTTGGTGAAATTGTGGAATTTGCGGACACAATACCTAATGATGCAATAGAAGGTATCAACAGAGATGTTTTAAAATGAAGATGTTCTGCAAATAAAAAAAAATGTATCATTGTTATTCACAGGAAAGAACATATGTTGCACCATTTTGGAATCTTAACTGAATGGGCCAACTTTTGAGAAACTTACCTGGGGTTGTGTGTATGTAATGGTTTTCTTTATATGGAGAATCAAAGTTAGGTGACATCTTTTTCTCAAGCACCGACTCATACAAATTACGTTAATTTTAATTAAATCAGCGAAGTTTTTTGTCTGACTTGTGACTGCGATTAATAGTACGACTATGTAAGGGGATGTTAGTGAAAAATCATGGAAAAATTGTGAAATTTGTGGTCACAGTAGCTAATAATATGATGGAGGGTGTCAATTTCTCACAATTTCGAAAACGTGCTCGCCCTCACATAACCAAGTGCAGGATAATTTTTTAATATTTTTTCCCAGCACAGATATGACGCCACATTTCACCTTGTGTCCACTTATCGTTAAGTTTCGGCAAGAAGGAGTTGTTTGATCTGATTTTACACTAGTACCAAACTCAAAAAAGTACCTCGTCCATACATCCAAAGTTCTTTCAACAGAATTAACTACTCTTGCCAAAGTTAAAGTAACAGTCCCGGTTCGAATAAAAACAGATGGCTTTTAAGTAGCCGAGTGATCATGGTCATGGCCAGCAATATTCCTGCTAGGTCATAGATTCGAGCTAGGCTTTCAGGAATTCGTTCTACATAATATAACGAATTATTTATGTTTAAACAAAAATGTATATCAATATATATTGCTTTCATAAATTTATTGCATTTAGATCCAGTTGCACTATGTTTATTTCAATTACGTTTCCAGAATGCGGGTCAAGCGCAACTGAATGAAGAGGCAGAGTAATAAACGGAAATATTGTGAAACCGTTGTATAAATTATTCGTGGTCATAAGTTAACCATTTGAGTATTTAAATTCTGTTAATTCTTTTCAATTCTCTTATTGTAAAAATTATTTATACGATGGCTACACAAAAAAATTCTATTTGTAAGAAGACATGCTGTTTGCGTCGCGTTCGTTTCTTCGCACAAAAAAAGGCCATTTAGCATGTTGTAGAAAATATCGACATTGAAGCAGATTTTGGATTGTTCTATTCACTGATGAATCTTGATGCACTCTAAACACTGATTCACTTTCCTCTTCAGGAAACCAAGGATTCGTCCACCTTTTCAAGAGTGGAGTCGGCCCTTTTATGAATAATACTACTCGTCCATACATAGCCAATGAGTTTCTAAAACAATGAACAATCTCCCCGAATGCTGACCTCCTAATCTTAACCGTATACAACATATTTTGGGATGCTCTCGAGAGAGCAATTGTAACTCACCCTTCCTGAAACATCCAGGATCTGAAAGCTTGTTGCTGAAAAATTAGGACTGCAGCGATTCATAAACAGTCTTTTTTCCAGCATAAATTCACGTAACGAAAGCTGTAGGTTTGTAAAGGGTCCTACTCTTTCAATTACTTAACCAATTTACCAACACGCCGTATACTCATCAGTTTCGGGATTTACTTGATTTGCCAGCATAGTTTTTGGGCTAGAAGAGTGTATGCCCTCGGTTAATATTTTGTCCGTATTGTTTATTTTCAGTTCACAATTTTGTAAAGAGATGGCTAAAGCAATTCATTAAAACTTGCTCCAAAAGCTGAGTATTGGTTATAAAAAAGAAACAGTCAAATTAAAAATTAACAAAATGAATTCACTTTTTGTACCATCTTATGTGACTTGCCTTTTATACTTTACTACCGATGAGGAACCGTACACCCAAACAAATTTGTGTATCACTAGTGTAAACAGGGTGCTTCATTTGTATTACATAAACCTATGTACATATATAATGTCTAAATTATTTAAGTACTTTTGAATATACACCCAACCCTTTTTTTACAAGATTTTAAAATAACACGTTACACGAACTTGACGATTTTTTTTTTACACAAATTTTTTGTTTAAGCACGAATATCAAAAAAAATTGGGAATTCGTGCCCATTGGATGCGGACGATTGGATCGAATTTATGATATAAAAGAAGTCGATAATGACGAAGTCGAAGATAAAATTCAGATATTAATCAGTGAGGGCTTGAAATTTGCTACAAATATGAAACATTTTCTTACTCATGATCCTGACATATAGAGCGTGCATTATAGCTTCTACGTAATCATAAGTTTTGTGTAGCAGGAACTATAGAAGGAGAAACCAAAGAAACAGCTTAACAAAAAACGCAACTGAGCCCGTTAATAACGAACGAAATTCTTCATTTGAATCGTCCATAGTTGTGCTAGACATATCTACTGATGAATAGTATTTTTTATCCAGTTCGTAATAAACGCGTATACGTTTGTTAACAAGTAGCGATGAGAAGTTGTTAGTAATTTTATTCCTAATTTCAGTTTGAATTTTTGTTTATATACTTATAGACAAAAATATTTCACTGTATACACTTTTTTTTGTAATAAAAATGAATTATTTTTGTTTTAAAAATGCGCAGAATGGATTTTATTAGTACTTTTTCACACGTTTTTATGCGAAAATATTTAAAGATTTTTCATCTTACACAATTTTTTAAAGTTGTGGAACATATCCCCAAATTTGCCATACGTCGCATGTATTTTTTACAGGGTTTTCTAAGGAACTTATCTATTGTGTAAAAAAAGGGTTGGGTATATATATATAATCGTAAGCGAAAGTGTGTGTGTTTTTCTTTTATTACTGATTTATTCTTTCCATAACTAGGTTGTGATTGTAACGGTTGTTGGAGTGATGAGTGAGTTTTTTTTTTCATTTTATTCTTTAGATGGACACACAGGTAACACTAAGAACTATTTACAAAGACGATTATAGTAACACTATATCAACAAATATTTCCAATTTTCCCTGAAAATGAGAGTATTTCTACCCGAAAGTTTAAAAACTCACATGACTTCCATGGACGGATCGTGTGATGGGCAGAAAAATACATAGGGGTGATAACATAAGGGATAGTTAAAATACGCTGAGGTTTTAATTTCTAAGAGATAAAGTTACGATTGCATCCCGTTCGGTGGATAAGCTAACACTTAATTATTTAAGTGGAAGTCCTGAAGGGTAAAGACCATTACAAATTAAACAGTTTTTAAGATGAAATTAACGAGAATTATTACATTTCAGCCTTCCATAAGACGCATGTGTACGCACGGAGAAAAAAGACATACTCAAAAATGAACACAGACATATGTATAGTATGTTTGCATCAGGTTTCATCGCAAGCCTTTATCGAATGTGAAACATTACATGTACTCAAAATCCCCAAAAATGGTTAATTAACACTCACAAACAAATTTAAAAAAATATATGTTTAGGATTACAGAAGTTTTTATATACCGGCTACATATTTTAAAAGTTGGGGTTCAACAACAAATTTAACTCTCTTAAATCTTCCGAACTATATTTCGTATCTACCACGCTACACGAGGAAGAACACATGAGTACTACATACACTGTTGTGATTATACGTAACTCTCATTTGTAAAACTGAAAGTAAGTGCCTTGTTTTTAATATTAGACAAGTTTAATATGTTGGTATAATTATTAATTACACTCTATATATGATTGACGGCCAATTTGGCGACATGGTTTACCTTATTTTGGCGGATTATTTAAAAAGACAGTGTTATAAATTTAATGCAATTTACTTGATTCATAATAAGTCATATTGTTTGATTTGTTGAGGTCAAAACGAAACTTAATTTTAAGCAACATTCATATAAAACCCACCCTGTAACTGAGAAAACCACCAAAACGTTATAGCAGAGGCTATAGATCACAACAAAATTGAAAAACTGACATGACACATATCCAACTACTAAAATCCCATTTAAAATTCTGCTTTAAAAGATAGTCAACCAATAACCATTACGTTACATGAACAAAACGATTGTTTGGTAGTAGAATGTGTTAGTATGAATTGTAGCATTAACATGTTTGAACATGCAATATGGTTTTCCCAATTGACTGAGCATGGTATTAAGTTTTCATCAATAAGCACACTATTACTAGAAGGTGCATTGAATGTATGAATAAATGCAACTTTAGACAATCCATTTATCCAAGTCAATACCAAACAGATTCAGGATTTTTTAAAATTTGACTACATTTTCAAAACCCACAAAAATTAATTATTTTTTCATGCAATATATCCCCCCCCCCACACACACAAAGCACTTATTTATAGACAAATAATAATTTAAGTATTCTTTTGCTTGTTTGGAATAACTATAGTTTTATTTTCATATTGAACTTTAAAATGGCTTGCTTGTCTTGAAAAAGGCAAGTTTATAAAATAAATTTTTGTTGACAATTATTAATCTTTTTAGGAGAGAGAGAGATTAATTTCTTGTAAATATTTTAACGTATTTTTTAGCTTATTCATAAACTTATGGAAAATGTCTTAAAAGTTCCCATAAAGAAATTATTTAAAAGCATTTCAACAACCTCAATACACTTATTTTATGATACCTTTCACTCTCATTTTCGATTGTTGAAAGAATCAAAATTTACTGAACAGAAATTACAGAATGAGCAATTTTAATTAGTAAAATTGAACCCAATCTATTTCACAAGAATGTTTTTTATTTTGCAGTTTTAGACACATTGCGTATAAAAGTTAAACTTACTTAAATACTAATATTTAATAGATACTTTGTCTAATTAATAATTGATCTACGTTGTTTAAATTAGATTTATCGGTACTTGCATATTACCGCAACAATCGCAAACTCTATTAATCACTCGCCAAGTTTGCAACTCCGATTTCTATGTGTCGTACGCACTGAATAGTGGTGCTTCGTTTCATACAATGTTGCCAATAGATTGCGATAAAACACAAGTACCGATTTATCTTATAACATAGTGCAGAAAGGCTATACTTTCCTGACCATAATGTTTTTGCTTTGTTTAAAAACAATTATGATATTTCTAAAAAAATCTTATTATATTGATATTTTTTATAATAATAAAGTGACAAGCCCAGTCAATGTTAAGTTTTAATTCACAACATATTGATCTTCTGTGTTATAATACACCTTTAATATGACCATAGTGTTTTGTTTATTTGGATGAAAATGTGTGTGTGAATGAGATATAAATTAGATTCTTGATATTTAACCCAATTTAAAAATATTTTACACTTTTACTCACTAAAGAAAGGTATAGAAAAATTAGGTACTTACTAGGGTTTCTGATTTCCCGGAGTTGTCCATTCCCGGGAAATCCCTGGAATGTAATTGTCATTCCCGGGAATACATCAAATTTTCAAAAAAATTGAAAACGCGTGTTATATTTAATTGATATTAATAATAATTATATCAAATAAAGATACATATAAATTTCAAAATTTATACTCATTTATATATTCATTTATATAAAAATTAAAAAAGTATGTTATTTACTCCTTTTTGAAGTGTGATAAGAGAAAATATAAGCAATCTATGCTTTAATCACTTAGCCTAGTTCTTAGCTTTATTATGAATAACCCTGCTGTAGACAATGCTCTTTCAGCTTCAGCTAAAGTCCGCGGAATTGTTTTCAAAGCATCGCCCAGTTTCATGTTTGATTGTGGATTTTCAATTATTTTTTTAATCAATCCTGAATCAATTATTTTTATGTTTTTACTAAGAGATAAATATTAATATATATAAATACTTCAAAATTTATTTGCTGCTAAAGTAACAATCACGCACGTTAAAAATAAGAATTCTTGTGTTTAAGTGATTTTAATTGTGTAACTGAGATTTCTTGTTTTTGAAATTGCTGTATTTTTGTTACGTAAAAATAACTAAATATTAAAGTAAGAATCTCACACTGAAGTTTTGTTAAGAAAAATGACAAATATGAAAAGTTCTGAGATTTTTTTAAAATATTCTTCCCTAAACAGTTTGGGGGTTCATTCTCTTCTTCAAATTACTGATTCAATTAAATAGTTTATAATAAAGACAAGTTTCCGAGAAAATTTTGTAATAAGTTAAATAATTAACAGCTTTAAGTGTAAGTACTTCCATTATAAGTATAAAGGTACCGGAATTTTATCAGGATAGTCTCATGCTGGTAGCCTGCGAAATGATGTTTCTTTAAAAACTAAATACTTTTAGCGACGTTCGCCAGACAGAAAATAAGACTCTTTTCCTACGACCAACTGCAGAAATTCCCCCAACCCTACCCCTGTTTCTCTTATTGCACTCTTACCCCACTGATGGGGGACATTTCTCCTTCCAAGGAATTCGTGTTAAACGATCTCAAATTGCAGCCGTGCTATCAGTTAAAATTTATATCGGAGGTCGAAATCCACAGTCCAGTCAAAACAAGCTACATCAGACGATTTCAGCCACGTGTCGTTCCCGGGAATACAAAAAGCATGAAGCTGAATTTGACAACCATGTGCTTTGTTTAGAAAATATCGTCAATACGGTTGCGATAATACGTAAATACCAAAAATTAATACTGCTTTGGAGCCGCAGGGTGGCGTAATCGGTTTGTCGCTGGCCTTCTGTACCCAAGGTTGCGGGTTCGACCTCGGCCCAAGTAGGTAGATTTTCATGATGTAGAACAGAGGTGCGCAAACTAGGGATCGCCGGAAGTTTTTTGGGGGACGCCAAATTTTTATGAAATGCATTATGCCTGCATGCTGCATACCATACAGTGTACATATAAAGAGTGAAACGCCGTCACTTACTGTTTAATTGCTATTTCCAGCTGTTCGCTCTTTCTTTGAACGTAATGCGTAATGAATGTAAAGTGTGAAGACGCAAGTTTTTCACTCCGGTAGATGACGCCCTCTTCGCGGTAATTCGCCAGTTTTACTGAAAAGCGCCTATTTGTACGACGTATTGATGTTATACGTACTGTGTCGAACGGTGCGCACTGAGCATGCGCACCGTACGAGATGGAGAGGTAATCAGACTGTGGGAGTCATCTTGTATACATGAGTACCAAGCCAAGGCCAACCAAACGACCAAAAATTGTCGCTGAATGTTTTACTGCGCGTTTCCATGTAAAAGTTGTAACATGTAACAGTTGGCTTGCGATTGTTTTAGTTTCTCCTCGAGTTTTATCATGTGACGTTGTGTAATTATGATTTTTTATATTTTTATCGGGCTTTGCTGCTCTTTGCTATCAGGTATGTGCTATCATTAGAGAAAGATCTCTGTTAATTTTATTGAATTTCTCGAAAAAAAAAATGATAAAATTTTTTTATTATTTATTTTAGTTAAAAAAAATTAACCCCTATATTCATAATGGATAAATGGGTAATACGTACACCAGGTACATCTTCAGCTAACAAACGAACAAATACTGATGAGGAGTCTCAAAATTCTGAACTAAATGCCCCATCTAAAAAAATAAGAAAATACAATGAGGAATTTATTAAGTATGGTTTTACATTTTGTGTTGTTGATGATGAAGAACGCCCAATATGTGTCATTTGCAACGTAAAATTAGCAAATGAGAGCATGAAACCAGCTAAATTAAAAGACATCTGGAAACTAAACAAAGAACTTCAAAATAAACATACCGATTTTTTTCAAAGACGAGCTGAAAATCTGAAAATTCAAAGTGCAAATCTAAGGAAATTTACAATACCTCAGAAAGCATTACGAGCTTCTTTAGAAGTTTCTTATCTAATAGGAAAAACAATGAAACCCCATACAATTGGAGAATCCCTTATCCTTCCTGCAGCAACTAAGATGACATCAATTATACAAGGCGATAAATATGGAAATGAACTAAAAACAATACCATTATCAAAAGATACCGTGTCTTGGCAGATTTCCGAAATGTCACGAAATATCGAGTCAGAAGTCATAAAACGCATACAAAATTCATCTGTATTTGCTTTACAACTGGACGAGACTACCGATATTACTAAAATGTCACAACTAATTATTTACATTTGATTTATTTTTAATGAAGATATAACAGAAATCTCTTTTATGTTGCAAAAGTTTGGAAGGAAAAACCACTGGAGAAAAAAATTTTTCGAAGTAATAAATGAATATTTTGAAGCAAAGTCCCTTACCTGGGCAAACTGTGTTGCGGTTTGTACTGATGGTGCTGCAGCATTAACAGGTTCGAACAAAGGGCTCAGAGGCTTAATCCAGAAAGTGGCGCCTCATAAGGTATTTAATCACTGTATAATTCATCGGCAAGCTCTTGTTGCAAAAGATATGGATGAAGAGTTGCACAACATATTACAAGACGCTGTTATAGTTCAATTAACTAAATTAAATGCAACAGTCTTAAAAGCCGTCTCTTTTCAATACTTACAATGAGATGAGTTCAAAGTATGAGAGATTACTGTTACACACCGAAGTCAGATGGCTCTCACGTGGGAAAATACTACGACGGATATTTGATTTGAGAAATGAAGTGTACATGTTTTTAAGCGAAAAGAAACATAAATTGGAAAGTTATTATATCAATGAAGTTTGGCTAGAAAAGCTGAGCTATTTAGTTGATATTTTCGAAAAACTTAACGACTTAAATTTGAGCTTGTAGGGTGAGAATTCAACTATCATAACTTCAGCCAGTAAAATTCAAGCTTTTAAAAATAAGCTTAGTCTCTGTCGAACTGAATAAAAACAACACCGACATGTTCCCCTGCTTTAACGATTTTATCAAGGAAAATAATATGGATATATTTACATTTAAAAACATCATTTCCAATCACATTGAAAAGTTAAAAGAAAATTTTTCGAAAAGATTCGAGGATTTTCCTGAAAACGATCTTGGTTGGATTCGTGATCCATTTTTCTACGACATACGCAGTTCAACTCTTCAAATTAGTGAGAAAGAGCAATTGATAGATTTGATTAGTGATTATACTCTTCGAAATCAATTTAAGACTCAGCCTTGCCAAAAATTTTGGCTATCCGTCGAAAAGCAATATCCCGTTCTATGCAAGAATGCCATCAGGTTACTAATACAATTTGCATCAACGTATTTTTGTGAAACTGGATTTAGCAAACTAGTTTCAATAAAAACTAAATACCGCTCTCGTTTGAAGACAGAAGATGATATGCGAATTGCAATTAGCAACATACATCCGAACATCGATGAGATAATCAGAAACTTGCAGCCACATACATCTCATTAAAAGGCAATTTACTGATTTTTATGTTATACAAAAAATATTTTCTTTAAATTATAAATAATATTAATATGTGTCAGAAATGATTTTTTTATTCGATAAAACGAAAGAAATGCACCTGTTTACATCGTATTTGTGAACATTTATCTCTAGAGATTGCCAAAAATTTTCTCTCTACAAAAGGGGTCGCAGTCGAAAAAAATTTGCGCACCACTGATGTAGAAAATCAACAGCGGCCATGTAATATGATTATATGGAATGAAAAATATCACTTGAGTGCCCGTTTGGCTTGGATGCTCTTGGCAAAATTAAATTCCTAAGTACAAATTTCGCATCGGCAGAGCTCAGGTGCCTCCCTCTGGGGAAGAAACTGGGCGTCAAAATTAATTGTGGTAATTGATATCGCCTAAATGGTGCCGCATTAAAAAGTGATACCAGTTCCTGGGGAATGTACTAGGTCTGCAAAGGTAGAAATACCAATACAGAAAAAAAAATACAGCTTTGGTATAAAAATTGCTGTACGCCGGTATATTGTACATAAGTGAAAAAACACATGAAATCTGTTCAGTCTGATATACAGGAAGCACCATATTTTTTTTTAAGTAGTTAATAATAATAAAACAATTCTTTTTCCAATTTTAGATTTTGCATTTTTTTAGGTAGACCAAGTTTTTGATGTTTTTATTGCTACTGTATTAACTTGAAAAATATATTTATTGAGATTAATGCTATATTTTTTAAACAGATGAAAGCACAGACGAAGAAAATGTCTTCTTTTTAGATAATGAGACGTTCAGTGGCGTAACGGAGACCCTTGCAAAGTCATGTTTTGGACCCCAAGTCGGATCTTACAAAGAATTGCAAAACCATTTGTACTTGGCGTCAGTCAGGCTTTGAGCCCCCTAAAATCCCTCCCCCCGCAATACGGGGATGTACGTTACACCACTGGAAACATTGAAGTCTTAATTACTACAGCTGGATCTCAATTGATTCAGTGGGGAAAAGGTGAAAGAGACTTGTATCTCAGAAAATTATCATAATACTAATATATACTACAGATGGGTGACAAAATAATACGAACACCGCGAAAATGGCATGGCCCATTTCAAAGACGCACAGCGCGCATGTCATTTTGCGTTGCAGTCCGCCGCCTAGCGGATTCGAAAGGTAATGTATCAGTCGCTCAACAGCTGCAATAGGTGTTGCACGCGTCTATTGTAATTTCTGAAAAACGCAATAATGACGGACCTGTCAGAGTTCGAAAAAGGTATGATTGTTGGAATGAGGTGCGCTGGTTGCTCGGTGACGGAAACAGCTAATTATTTGGGGCGTGCAAGAAGTACTGTATCTGCCGTTATGACAGCATACAAGAAGTGCGGGAATGTGGCGTCTGGCAAGCACAACAGTGGACGGAAAAGAAAGCTTACCGAGAGGGATAAAAGAGTCTTAACCCGCATAGTAGCCCGAAAGCGCAAGCAATCGCTATCCCAAATAACGTCTGAGGTGAATAGTCATCTTCGTAACCCTATTTCAGCAAGAACCGTCCAAAGGGAACTGCATGCTTCGAACTTGTATGGAAGAGTTGCAATTCGTAAACCTTTGGTAACAGCACGTCATGCTTTACAGCGACGTCAGTGGTGTAGAACACACAGACAGTGGACCCCACAACAGTGGCAACAAGTCATCTGGTCGGATGAATCAACGTTCTCCCTATTCCAGACCACCGGACGAGTTTATGTGTGGAGAACACCCAAAGAAGCATTTGCTCCTGAATGCATCATGCCGACTGTGAAGCATGGAGGTGGGTCCCTTATGGTATGGGGGGCGATATCTTGGCGTGGTCTTGGGCCACTTGTTACTCTGCATGGCAAGGTTCAAGCTGCCCACTATGTCGATATCCTGGGGATCAGGTGCATCCATTTGTCCAGATTTTATTTCCCGGAGAATACCCATTTTATCAAAACGACAACGCTCCTATCCACAGAGCTAAAATCGTGCAAGAATGGTTTGCAGAGCATGAGGGGGACGTAGGTCATCTTTCTTGGCCCCCTCAGTCACCTGATTTAAATATTATTGAATATTTGTGGGGATATTTGGAGTCAAAACTCCGTGCTCGATTCCCCCACCATCTACGATTTCGGCATTAGAGACCGCTCTCCACGAAGAATGGCTTCATATTCTATTAAAAGTTCTTCATGACCTCTATGCGTCCATCCCACGTCGCATACAGTCTGTAATTCAGTCAAAGGGGGGTCCAACTCCCAATTAATAAAGCGTTTCTCCTCTTTCATAGGTGTTCGTATTATTTTGTCACCCATGTGTATATTCACAGAAAATTATACTTGTTGATATGGTGTGCATTACTCGAGTTTGTGACTGATGTTCTGCGTCCTTTCCGCCCAAACCCACCATGAATGGAAATCTGTTCCTTAATTTGGTGCGTGAAAGATTTGGGCCTTACATAAATGTTCTAAGAGAATAATTTTCATGCATGATGGTGTGCAGCGTAACTAATCAAGAGCTGTTAAAGACAATCTTACGGAAGAGAAAGTCCAAGTGGTGACAAGATGGATAATTTTTCAGATTTTAATCTCATCGATAATCTGTAACTGCTTGAAAAAATAAATTCATGAAAAGCAATTATCTAGTAATATGTCTTAAGCCAGCGGTTCTTAAACTTTCGAGGCTCCTTTTTATGAATCAGGGTGACATCGCGGACTCCGAAGATTCTGAACATCCTTCCCCCGACTTAATATTCTTGATCAAAATACAAGTTCTAGTAATTTCTTTATTGGGGACTAGTCTGGTATGGCACATCTTTTAATTTTTCAATGAGGCCTTTCAGAATCTGTAAAAGAGAGAAATCTCAACGTTACATGAGAAACCCCTTGAACAACGTGAACCCCCTAGAAAGATGTTGTGGAGCCCCAGGTGTCGTGCCTTCCAAGACTTTTGCAGTCACAACCTTAAGAAAGACGAGTAATTCCCCTTCTACTAGAAGAATGGCTTGAGTTTATGAATAATTATGGAACGTTAGGTTATTTAAATTTGTGTTCTTTTTACTTCTAGCATCGGTAAAACAAGGACTTTTACACTACATTTCTATGCAATGTACATTGAAATATTTAATGCAGTTTAATATCAAATTCTTTGCCATTTAAGAGAAGGCATAATGCATTGAGTTTGCTTAACTCTGATTATGATTTAATAATGGTACCTTTAAACTTTATATAATTTCGTAATCTGATTAGCATTTGAACGGAAAGCAGATTTTACGATCATCTGATAACGTAAGTGCTTCTTTAATGAAATGTAAAAAATAAGATACTTCGAGAAATTTGAACATCTCCCATGGCTATGACATAGGCCGCTTAGACACCCTAGGGTGAATATTAACGTCGCACTGTTCAGCTACACGAGGGCTTTGGGCGACGTCATTTTGAACCGTGGTCAAGTGACGTGGACGACACCTGAGCTGGCACTCCCTCTCCTAACTACCACACCACACCAACGGGAGGAGGACGTTGGAGCTCTCGACAGATTTACCGTGCATCGCTCCCCTACACGGCGGGTCTTTAGTGGTACTGGGCTCGAACTCGTGACAAGACCAGCCACGATCCGATACCTTAACCACTCGGCTACCAAGGCCTCTAGACACCCTAGAACTCCACACACAGGAGAAGATTACTGATAAAAATAAAAAAATCATTAACCACAGAAACCATTTATTTATTAAACATTATTACAAAGGGAAATAATAAAAATTTATAACTTATCTGTGAATGTGTGCAGAGAATATAGTATTGATTTTCAAAATTTCATGTTCATGGCAACTAAGCGCAAAGGTTTAAAATTATTAATAATCAAGAGGTATCAAATATTTAATTAGTTAATTCCCATTGCTGAAAAAAAAATAACTCGTAACTACTCATTCCTTTATCATTTAACGATGATTTTCATTTGTTTTTTTTTTTCGATACACAACGCTAGAAATTTAATATAAACTATCTTTATTAATATTATCAATTTTACAAGCTCTCAACGTTTTAGTCGCCTGTTCCAACTACACTACATAAGCAGTTATATATATTATTACTCCACAAACTTTAGTCACGCACGCTCAGAACTATCTAATATAATAGTCCTTATTTCGCACCACAGATCTATGGTGACGTAATTCAACTAAGAAATCACCACCCACTAAGGGCTACCGCGGCTCATCAGGTTTCTTAAAAATATCTAATGGAAAATTCATAGGGATTATTTTATGACCACGAACTAACCAAATTCATCATAAATTTCCATGAGGAGCAACCCAAATACAAATATTTACTTGAAACGAATCCATCAAGAGCTACATAAATACAATATAAATGGAAACTAACTGAAATAAAAATTAATTTAAATTCTTACAGAACCTTTGAAAAACAATCAAAAAGGTTTGTTTTTTTTTTGTTCCTGGGATTAATTTATCATTTTGAATTTCTCACTCACACATCTTAGATGAAAATTACACGGTATATTCGTTCTGAGAAATACATTTGAATAAACTGACGAATTATTTATGATTTAACGATTCTCGAGCTCATAAAAATGAACAATCAACCGGAAATGAAATGCATTCCATCTACAGTAACTTATTTCAGTCAAAGCACAAATAATAATAACTTACCATCGAAGCAAATTTCAGTATAACTATTCATTGGTAGTTTGTACTTTTGTTTGTTGTTATCCAGCAGTCACTTTTACTTATACACAGACATCTAGGCAACTACGACTGCAAACATACCTTGTCAGTGCATGTGATGGGGGAGAGAAAGGGCAACTTATGGGAGAGGTCTATTTTAGAAACGCCGAGAGAGAGGGGAAGACAACACTTCCAAAAGAGGCCATTTTTTTAATTTGTAACCATACTTTTTTCAAAAATCGTCTCGCATTTTAAACATGTTGAAAATTCCATCTCTCCTACAATTTCTTTTTCTTTTCTCCAGTTGCTATTCAATTTTGTTTATTTAACGTTATCATTTTGAACCACGACTAGATCAAGAATTTATACAATTTGAAAGAGAACAAATATGATAGAGCAATTTCTAAATCAAAATAAACATGGTGACCAGTTTATTTTATCTTATAATAATAAGAAATGTAAGATATTATGCAAATATAATTTAAATTTTCAAAAATATATAAAAATACTGAGATTCATTAAACTTCCTCAGCAGGAGAAAAAAATATGCTGATACAGAAACGGCTTAAATGCTCGTATGGTTAAAGATGGGGTAATGGTAATTGGAAATGGAAAAAAGGCTACACAGAAATTTTTCGTGATCGAAATAAATATTCAATTGTATTGGTATGAAAAGACACAAAATGACAACATCATAAAACGAAAGAATAAGAATTTTCAAGAGTAAAAAATTATCCATCTAAAAAAATTCAGAAACAAAATTATTCCTTACACCAAAAAGTCATTAAAATGATTATACAAATACTTTATAAATCTGGTATGCATTTTTGTTTTATACCTGTGGTATTCTAGAAAAAATCTGTAAAATGGTACCATAAAGTCTAAAACAATTCAACATATTTTAAATAAAATTATTACTAATAATTAAAAAATTTTATTTAGAAAATTTAAGTTCTACAATTTGCAGGAAAATGTGACTGTTTTCCTAAATGATCTAAAAAAAAAATTACAGAATTATATAAATTAGTAAAAAAGCAAGGAATAAAATAACAGTTTTATTAAAAACAGAAAATATTAAAGAAAAATTTTGTAACATTAAAAAGATTGAAAAACTTGTAATTTTCTTTTTAGTATTGAAAAAAAATGCCTCTTGGATACAAATAGTTATTGTGCCCAAGAGCATAATCTTTTAAAAAGAAAACATTTTATAAATTATTTGTGTTTATTATAAAAGAAAAGGAATAGAATGATAGTTTTAGATGAACCTATAAAAATAGAATGTTTAACAAGTAATGCTCCATAAATAGAAAATTGATTCACCACAACAAAAAGCTTACATATTTTAAAATTTTGAGATTTATAAGCTTATTTTGATATATTATATGCTCAATTGCATTATTTTCAAGAACAAAGATTCATATTACGCAAGGAAAAATAAGTAAAAATGGAGACTTAAATAAAGCTTTTTTCATAGAAATGTGTTTTTTGTTTTGTTTTTCATTTAAAACAATAGTTTGCATCAGTAAAATAACAGAAATTATAATGTTCATGATTAATCATGTAGAATTACAAAAACATGAGAAAATTATTATGCATTCCTTGCATCAATATTTTGATATCATATATTTCAGTAATAAAAATAATTAAAGAATAAACTGTTTCTGAAAAACAGCTCTTGAAAAATATTTTGATTTTTGAAAATTTTTTCAATATATACCATTTAAAAAATGAAAAATTCTAAGACATTTGTAAACTAAAAGTGTAGTAATATATTAACTTTAGAAATATCACATATTCAGCATAATGTGAAAATGAAAAGATATGTATAACAAAATAATAAATTACACATTATGATTGAATAATGAATTCTTAATGAAAAGTGAAAAGCTAATATTGATAAAACAGGAGGGGAGGGGGTGCAAGTTGTAGGAAATTTTCAAATTCATGTCATTTTAATATATTTGTAAAAAAATGATATTTTAATTATTTTTCTGGATTTCACATTTTATATTTAGTAAATATTACAAAAAAAAATAATTCATTTGTTTCATTACAAATTTTAAAAATGTATATAAAATATAATTATGAGAAAAAATATTACTTCAGTCTTTTAACAAGTGTGTGCATAGGTGTACGTGTGAAAAAGAATATGCTAACATAAAAATGAGTGTCAGACCTTTTTTTGGTATTATTCATTATACATCCCACAATTGAACTGAAACATGTAATTAACTATACGGTTTTATTTTTTAACTCTTATAGTTAAGAATAAATTGAAAACCGTGATAGCAAAAAAATGACCATAGATAAAATTTTAATTCTTTGATTCTTATGAATCTTCCAATATATAATAACAACTAAATAATATATTTAAACATTCAAATTCACAGTTTGTAAACAAATTGCAAGGGGAAAAACATTTGAAAATATGGAATAGGATTTTTATAAAAATACTTCAAAATGTAAGCTTCAAAGCATTTATTTTTTAACTGTGTTCAAATCTTGATCATTTCACAAGGAATTTTTGTCTTTCTTCTATTTTTCAAGAATTTTTATAAGGTCCATAATATAAGCTGAGCTTGAAGAACCCTGATAATTTCTAAATTAATGGCAGAAGCAGAATTTTGAAATACAAATATTGAATGTGCTCAATTTCTTTTTAAGAAAAAGAAATGTTTGATTAATCACATTTATTAACCTTTAAAAGTAACTAATGACTGAGTTACAAGAAATTTTGATTTAGATTTCAAAAAACTCAAAAACAACCTAATCTCAAAATAACATTTGAAAAAATTCAGGCTGCAAAATAGTTAGAAATATTTAGATTAGAAAATAACTATAGCAAAATTATTAACATAAATTATACCATTACAATACATTCTAAAAAATAATACAGTACAACAAAATACATTTCTTACAAATCAACATAGTAGTTTAAGCCCTTTACACTAAAATAATCAAATACATCATTGTTTCACAACTCTAATCATGCTTTTTGAAAGATGTTGCCAAAATTTATTTATTTCAATATATTTTTTTTTTTTTATCAGTTCAAACATTTTAATGGCCCAAACATCATGTTACTTTAAACCTTGATTTTTAATGATATTAGTATCTAAGAAATGCAAACAGAATGAACTTGATTTTTAACACTAGCACATTTTGAAGTCAATTCATTACAAAATTCATAATCTTTTATTAATTAATACTTTGTGGCAAGTTATACACAATTTATAAATGAAACTTTTTTATTTACATCTGATGAAAAACTTGCACAGTCATATGACAGAGAAAACCGTAAGGGTAAAATCCCAGGAGAGCCCACACCCTTAGCAACAAACTGAAAAAAGCACCAAGTCGGAACAAGATGGTGGCAAGCGAAACCGACAATGGCAGCAAGTGAATATAGCGGAATAAGGTGGATGCGTAATTAAAATATATGTAAACAATACAGAAATTAAACACTTAAGATAAAAACAACGCTTACTTTCTTACTGCTTATCTTTTCCGAGTGGAGGGTACAGCGTAACGAGAGATTTTAAAAAAAGTCTCATCACTAAGTGAATGATCGTGTGAGCGGCGCCATATATATTCCGTGAGGTAATGATTGAACGTACCTTATGTGTGGCCGGTACAATTTTTAAGAAAGCTCTTTCGTTCGTATAATCTCATTCGCTCATCACATTTAAGACAATCATTAGTCAAAGCAATCAATCCTTCCTTCATTCATACACCATTCAATAAATTCAATCTTACCTTTCGCATTCAACAAAGTAAAAAAATTCTAAGGTATATTCACTCACACATGCAGCCATATTTCCAGCCCAGTGCCCAAAAACAAAATGAAATTTGAAATGCCCGCCGACAAAATATAAAAATTCCAGAAATAATTAGGTTTACCAAATCTAGTGTATCAAAGTAGGGTTACTAAGATGGCGCAATTATCGCCAACCAAAATAATTCGCGCCAAGGGTGTGGGCTCTCCAAGGACCGAACCAAAGGTAAGACTTGTAAAATATTCTACACAAAATATTGTGCTAACTCCTAGCCACAAAAATCAACACAAAAATTATTTCTCAATAATGTATTTAACAATTCAAATTGTAAAGGCAAACATGTTCATGATATATATTACATACACTTAGCAAGCAACTAGTACTTTAAAATAAATCACAAAATAATGTTATAGTAAATCACAAAATGAAAAATTTTGAAAAAAGTATAAAAAAATACTTTGATTCAAGAAAATGACAATATTTTTAACTTAGTAAGATATTTTTCACATTAATAAAAAGAAAATGTTTTCATTAAACAAAAAGATTAAAAATGTATTCATAAAAATATACTATCTCATTTAAAAAGATAACTTTAGCAACCAATTAAGAGAAATACAGGTTGCATATTTACATACAAAATGCACGTAATTCAGAAAGAGAAACCACTTACAACAAGTCATTTTTTTTTTTTCACATTAACTTTTAGTAAAATACTGAGCTTCTGAAACATTTGATACATTATACTCACCAATTTTCTTGAATGATCCAAAGCAAGCCGTGCTCCAACTCGGCATATTGATGGTAAGGAGTACACAATAAATGAAGAGGGGGGAAAAACACTCTTAGTATTTATCAAAAACAATAATAATTACTTTGAATTTTTCTAGTATCATCATAGTAATCACACGCAAGATTCGGTCTTCAGTTTACATGCTGTAATTGAGCACAAAATATGTGACCTCAAAGTAACGTAAACTTAGTGCCGTTTTAAGTTTCAAGCATAACAAACAAGCGTCTGCAGAGAGAAGTTGCCAAATGTTATTAACTTCAAAAATATTTTTCAGTTTCTTATTTGTGCGCATGCTTACATGACAAAAGTAATCGAACAAAAGTTTAGAAACTACTGAGTCAGAAAATTTCGGTGCTAATGAAAAGCCACAAAAAAAAAAAAAAAAAAAAAATGTTGTCATGAAGCTTAGTTTTATACCCACACATACACACACACAAAAAAGCGCAGAGTATCCGTTACATTTTTCGAAGGAATTTAACTACAAAAACAATGTTTCAGAGCTAACAATCCTCAGATCAACTACCCAAATACTTTAATATAGATACATGATATATTCAGCGACCAGCGACGACTCGCTCTGGTAGAAAGGTCAGATTCAACCCGAAGTACTTGTGAATTTTCATAGACTGTGAATCAAAGGACTTATCATCATATGAAAAACTCTTCGTTACTCGGGGGGGGGGATTACTTTGGCGTGCCTCGGCACCCACCTAATTCCTCTTAACTGGAACCAACCGGCGAGCAGGAAAAGTGAACTGATATGAACGGACACTCGCTCTAACAACTTCTCTCTCTGACTCGCACGAGGAAAGACGTGCTTTCCCCTTTATTCAATTTCCATGTTTCAACCTAAGTAATTAGTAATTCTTATAATTTTTTATAATGCTGTAAATTAAAAATATGTTTAACCTTTTTTTATCATTCATTTTTACTATTTATATGGCGTGTAATAAACCTTAAATATAATCTCACTTCACGCCATAAGCATATCTGAAGCATGGAAAATCGGGAACTCTTCAGTATTCGAGGTTTTTAACCAGTTCAAAATACGCCAAGATCACCAAACAGAGCGAGTATCATTCAAATGTGGCTGTCGTCTATTAAATCTGGCTACGTCACAGATTTAGAGCAACATGAAGTAAGAAGAGTCAGAAAAAATGGTGGAATGCAGTTCTTCCGCAACATAATATAGTCCGAAATAAAATTACATTTTTTAAAGAGAATACATGAAAAAATGAATTTTTAATGTCAGTTTTGGGCTTATTTTGAATGCTAACAAATTTTCAAAGAGTTTTAGAGTAATAATTTTAGTATAAACGAAGAGATTAAAATAGAAGAAATTTGTACATGTAAGCACTCGTTAAACAGTTCTTTTACATTTATAATTCTTTTTATACGTAAAATTTCCAATTTTCTTTGGAACAGTTTTGATATTTTCTTTTAAATTTAGGAATTCTTGTTTCTTAAATATGAAATTAAAAATTATAGAAATTTGAGAAAATACTATTGAATATGAAAAAGTTTAATCTTTAAAAGTTTTTCTCTGTTATCTTCTTTATTTATTACATTTTTATTTATTATCTTTACTGTATATCTTATACATTTTTTATATATTATTTTTATGTGATATTTTTACAATAAAACTATTTTTGATAAATTTATATAATAATTTTTAAGGTAAAACTCAATATATGATTTATAAAATGTGGTTTTAAAATACCAAAATATATATATTTACTGGTAATTTTATTTCAGTAAAAATTTATAAACTTTTATTCATTATTATTATTTTTTTTTAATTTGGGTGTATTTTTTTTTATGTGAAAGATTAATATAATTTTTTACCTTCTTAATTGGTTGTCCTTCAATAATTCACTTGAATTGAATTATGCAAGTATTATAGATTTTTTATAAGCATGTTTTAATTATTTTGAAGACATGTTTTATAAAACAAAAAAAAAAAAAAAAAAGAATATTTTTTATCACTGGCACTCAATTTTTCTTAAATAGTTTTTTTTCTTCTTTAATATCAAATTATGTCTATTTTTTACAGGATAACTTTTGATCATCTAATTTACTATTGCAATCCTAAAATTAACTGCTTTCTTGAATAATTTTATTTACATTTTTCAGACTTGTTTCAAATTAAAAAATTTTTAGTCAATATTTAATTATTGGAAATGTTATCTCTGTAAATTGTTTTAAAGGGATGAAGATAACGAAGTTGGTATATCATTCTTCTAACTGCCACATCACTCCACATTTACTATAGGGAGAAAAGAGTCAAATTCAAATATTATAACCCTTTGCATTCCATTTTTCAAAATTTATTTCTTCAAATACAAATGCAGTTTTAATGTTATTCTTAAAAATGTAGCTATCTTTCCAATTGAAATTTTAGGAATATTTGTAAAAATTTCAATAACTTTCTTTCTATTTTTTTCTTAAAAACTTTCACAAAAAGTACACATTAGTGTGATATATAATTTCTAAAATTTTATTATTAAAATTAGTACAATTGTACTCTTTTTTTAATTATTTAAATATATAAAAAATAGTTTATATCATCAATAGTTTATTTTTAATCAATATTTAATGATTCGAAATGTTATCTCTGTAAACTGTTTCAGAGGAAAGACGAGATAACGAAGATAGCAGTGGCGCACACAAGGGAGGGCGTCCTGGGGGTCCGGCCTTCCCCCCAAAGCCCTTGATTTTTTTCCGATTGGTTATAATTAGAATACGGAAAATTTAATTAAATATTTGTTATTAATGATTAATTTTATTAATTAATGCTAATTATTTATTCAATAATTCGTTTTTTACTGTGTTTTGTTCCTGAAAATGGACAAAATCAAAAATAGCATGATACAAGAATGGTGAACTTTCAACCCCGGACCCCCCCCTTGAAAAATTCCTGTGTGCGCTACTGGAAGATACTATATAATTCTTTCAACTGCCATACCTCATTCACTATAGGGAAAAAAGAGTCAAATTCAAATGTTATAATACTTTGCCTTTCGTTTTCAAAATTTATTTACTCAAATACAAACGCAGTCTTCATGTTATTTTTAAAAATGCAGTTACCTCTCTTATCGAAATTTTTGAATATTTCTAAAAATTGTTATAGCTTTTTTTTTTCAAAAAATACCACACAATTTTATTATTAAAATTAATGCTATTTAATTTTTGAAAGCTCGTCTATTGACCCCGACATCGATTTGCTTGCTTAACAAAAGCAAATTCATTCATTTCATTAATTTGGATTATTCCCTCTTTATAAAATCCAAACTAAATGAAACAAAACTTGTACAAATTTAAAAGAAATATGTACCTATACATATCTAATTCAAATTTTTAAAAAATTATAAAAAAGAAGTTAACTTATTTTAGTAAAATTATATAGAGTTAATTTTTATTTTAATTTGTTGAAAAAATTTTGTATGTGTAGCCCAGCAATTTTTATTTTTTTATTTTTGCAATGTTGGCCTTAAACGGTTATAATTTACACCCATGGCTTAAGTGGATGCAGTGGATGGCAGTCTATTTTTGGGCATCTGGACTGATACACAGTCCTCAATCCCATATCTTTAAGAGTCTTTGAAGTGGGGCTTGACTTTCGTGGAATTACACAGTCTGCGATGTAGCATGCAGGCTATTGGCTGCGACGGTGGAATCCGGGAGAAGGGGCTTAAGGTGATCTTCAAGACGTGGAATGTTCATACATGGCTGAGAGCTATGTGGGTGCTCTCTCATTGGTTGGAGGTGGAAGTGAGTATAGCCTCTGGCTGGCTGCCCATGGGGATAAGTAAAATTTAAAAAGTAGAAAGTGGAATACGCTTGTCCAGTGGGGTAAAAGATAGAAAAATAATAAAAGAAGAAAAAATTAAAAATTTAAAAGTTTACTTGGGTGCAATAATTACATAATTATTGCGAGGATAAAGTACCTAAGGCGGGTTGTAGGAATCCAGTAGGATTCTTCTCGGCCTTTTGGTATTGTCATTGCAGTTATAAACATCTAAATTAATCATATTTGCATTGTTTGTAAACTGCAAGTTATTGAAGAAATTTATGGCAACTTTTTGAATGTGAGCTTTGAAACTATTGATTTTTAGAGCTTTGTTAATGTAATCATTTCGCATATAGCGACAAGCTTTTACGACCATTCGAATATAAGAATTTTGCACAGTATTTAAAATATTTATATTAGTCTTAGCAGCATAACCCCAGACGGGACAAGCGTAAGCAATTATGGGACGCATGACGGCTGTATAGAGAAGCACTTTGTTATCTCTGCTTAAATGTGAGTTCCGGGATATTAAGGGGAAAAGTTTAAACATGATTTTTCGGAACTTATCGCGGACGTGTAGAATATTTTGTTTCCAAGTTAAATGAGAATCAAAAATAACGCCAAAATATTTGGTTTTCTGAGACCAAGGAATCTGCTTATTGTACATTATGAGCGGAGGTGGAGAAGTACGTTTTTTGGTAAAGATAACTGCACACGATTTATCTACATTAATACTTATTTTCCATCTATCGTAGTAATTTTCTAGAAGTTTGAGGTGTTTGTTGAGGGCAAAAGTGACAGATTTTAGGTTTTTGTACGTGGCACTTAAGGCCGTATCATCCGCATAAAGATTAATATTAGTTAGTGAATAGCTGGGAATGTCATTAATGTAAAGATTGAACAGCAGGGGTCCGAGGAGAGACCCTTGTGGACATCCTGCTGAGATAGAATAGGAGAGAGAGAGATTCGTTAATTCTGATTCTAAAGGACCTGTAGTTAGATATGAGTGAATGAGGTGTATTAGAGGAGAAGGGATTTCGTAAGTAATTAGTTTGAAAGTGAGTCCTAGAATCCAAACACGGTCGAAAGCTTTCTGGATATCCAGAAAGACAACTCCCGTGCTCTTCTTTTTTTGGAAACCTTCCGAAATATTTTCTGTTAGTCTAAGAAGGGGATGTAAAGTAGATAATTTATTAGTGAAGCCGTACTGATTTGGGTTAATTAGATTTTTATCGTTAATGAAGTTTTTAAGCCTATTAAGAACTATGTATTCAGTTAATTTACCTAAAGTTGATAGGAGAGAAATTGGTCTATAACTTTCAGCAAGATTTTTATTTTTACCCGGTTTAATTATAGGGAAAATGATGGCTTCTTTCCAGTTATTAGGAAAGTGATGAAATTTGAGGATTTTATTGACAAGAATAGTAAGAATGAGGATTAGCTTGATAGGGAAATTTTTAAGCATTTTATTAGTAATAGAATCTTTACCAGAGGCCTTTCTTGAGTTAGTATTTTTAATGAAGTTAATTCATCAGGTACGGCAGGTTCAATAGGAGTGGAAGGGGGAGTAGAGAGAAAGTTATTTACAGCTAAGGTGACGACCTCGTCGTCATGATCATAAATATCATTCATGCGGTTATTTTCTATGAAGTTATTATTAATCGTATTAGCAAGAAGATTAGCCTTCTGCGGATCAGTGACGGCCATGCCAGTAGAACAGTTTAACGTAGGAATATGAGGTCTTTTATTTTTTAAGAAACGCTGCGCCTCCCAGAGGCTATTGTCAGATGTATTTAAAGCTTCCAGTCTAGTATTCCACGAATCGTTACTATAAATTTTAAGCTCCTTTTTTAGGTTGGCTTGAGCTCTATTGTACAAGGTTTTATAAAAAGGGTTTAAAGTCTGCTGATAGCGCTTTCGGAGGCGATTTTTGTGTTTGATAAGCTGATTTATGTGATTTGGAGTGAAGTTGCGGCGAGCGTTTTCAATTGGCTGGGAGACGTGTCTATGAGTGCTGACGACCGCCTCGGTGAACTCTGTGATTTTAGTTTCAAGATCACTAGGATTATTAATGTTTTTAGGATAATAGTCAAATAAAGAGAGGTTTTTATTTAAATTAATTCTAAAATCTTTCCAGTTAGTGGTAATTGCTCTAGGATTTGAGGTCTCCACTTTAAGTTTAAGATCGAAATTTAAGAAGACAGGGTTATGGTCAGAATATAGATCGTTAATAGATTTAATAGAGTATGGATAGTAAAAATTATTGATTAGAGCAATATCGATTGTGTTAGCTGAGTTATGGCCAAATCTTGTGGGAGAATCAGGAAAAGCTATATGTAAATTTAAGATGTTGGCAAAATTAAAAAGATGTTTGCCTCTGTTTGAGTTTACATTACAATTCCAAGCATTGTGAGTAGCATTGATGTCGCCGAAAAGGACACAATGACTACTCGTTTGGAGAAAGTATTCTAAATCTATTGTGAACAAGTTTTCATCGGAGGAAGGGGGAATATAAACAGAGACAATAGAAATGGGATCATGGTCATGGGGAGTTAGTATAATGTTAGTAGCTTCGATAGCTTGGAGGGCAGGGGTAGGGAGACAGTAATGTTTAAAAGAATTTTTTATAAGAATTAGAGTTCCACCGGCGGCCGCAGTATTAGTGATTCTATCATTCCTATAGCAGGTGTAGTTGGCTATTGTAAAAGTGTGCGATGGTCTCAGATGAGTTTCTTGAATGAGAAAAATATCGGGGGAGTGCTTCTCTATGAATATACGCAATTCAACTCTGCGTCTAAGCAAACCGTTTGCGTTCCACGAACACAAA
>BMAV01020105.1:1254-31842 GCA_019973955.1 Trichonephila inaurata madagascariensis
GTGCTCAAAGCTAAGGCTAACGACAAGCGAAAAATTTAGCCCTAAGCGGCGATGAATTTCGTGTGCCTTGATCTGATGTTACTGTCGATAAGGTGGCGTAAGTAACAACAACATAACTACAGATTTCACCTAAGTGATCCTCATTCCTTTATATTGGAGGCGTGATAGTGGGCTTTAGTCTATTCTCAAATCAAGATTTGGTGGGAATTACTCTATGTACTGAATCTCGATTTGTACGTACTCCATATAAAAACGTGTATTTTATTTAAAGCTAATTAAGCCAGATACAAAGGGGTTTTTAGGTATCTGTTATCTAAATTCAAACGTGGGACGGAGTTTTCTTGACTTTATCTTCTATGATGTCACGCGTTTACCTGCCACGCATTGATCCTCTGGAGGAGTTATGGCTCTTAACGGACCGTGGACGGACTAACTGGTGATAGTTAGTGTAGGAGTGACACATGTAAGTGTAGAGTGGAATTGGATCTATATGTTTTGAAATTCACGAATTCAGTGAATATGATCAGCTTCAAACCCCAACTCGGGGATTTGCTATCTCACTTCATCTTAAAAACAATCCTAAGAACTCATTTAAATTATCAATAGTTTTGTTATCCGCAAGTAATAGATAGTCACCCCCATGTTTTTGTAAAAAATATTAATGGTACTTAATGCTTGTATATCGAATATTTTTTTAAATTATATTACGAGACTTATTTTCAAGATATTTATGGTAATTATTAAAAATGATTGCAGAACACTTGTATTCATATCTTCAACTTGTGAGGCAACAGCGTGCATTATATTTTATCCCGAATATGTGATTGCAATGTGTATTGCAATGTGATTCAATTAATTAGCACTAAAGTTATCGGTAATTTTTTGAGAAAAAATTTTTAAAAGAGAAATAGCTTTTCTTGATTTAAATTTTTATCTAGATTTTATAAATTATTCATCTTTTGGAATTTCCCAAGAAATTCCTTGCGTATTAAATTGAAAAAGTACATGGTCTGAAGTTCTTAGAACTATTTATAAGAAATTGATGACACTTCAATGATTACTAATAAAATAATTTACTCTGCGTATTAATTTTCTTATCATTTCAAGTGGCACACACACACAGTCGTAGATACAAGCAAGAAACATATTAACCTTCGACATCTAAACAGCTTTAACAGTTTACAAATGTGTAAGTGATGCTTTTCCACTTGAAATGACCTCACTTTTTCATATTATTTTTAAAGTGGTGATAAAGACACTTGATATCCTAGCATTCGAGTAAACTATTTCGCAACAATTTTTATCTACGGGATCTTAATTTTAATATTCTTAATTTGTATTTGTTCTTAAATTTGAATAAGATCAATCTTTGGTACATTATTTATTGAGCAAATATTTGTCACTTAATTACGAGTTTGCCTTTAAAGTAGAAATCTTCCACCCATGGCCCGCGGGCCCACGAATAGCCAGCTGAAGATATTTTAGTGTCCTCTCATTTGATTTTCAGCAATTTAAAAAAAAAAAAATGCCTTTTTTGCTTTTTGTCGTAAAAAAATGCCATTTTTTCTGTTATTCTTAATATTTAAAACATTTCACTGACGTGTTTAATATCCATTTGAAATAAAATTTTCTGAAAATTATGAATTTTTCAAAAAATTCTCTGAATTTTAAGTAATTTTCATTATAAAATATTTGACTATGCATAAAACCTCAGAAATTTTCGGTAAAAAGGTGAACTCTTATCTTTAATAGGTTTGCAAAGTATTTTAAGTCGACTTCCATTTAACTTTTTTGAAACCTGATATATATATATAAATCACACAATCACAATTTCACAATCAATTAAAAAATTGAAATTATATAAATCCTATAAACTAAATCCCATTTCAAAATATCAATGACGAATATAGAAAATAAAATTTTAACGCTTTCAAACAAAATTAAAGATTTATAAAATAAAAATTTATAAAATATTCAAGTGCAACCTCGGACTTAGGACCGATAAGTGGGGTTAAACTAGTTTGATGACGCCATCCTTCCCCCTATTGCAACTTGGTAAGTTATTCGGAAAATATCCAATTCTCAAAAATTTAAAAAGTTAATACTTAAAAAATTAAACTATTCGCCAACGCATTCTGAAAGTTGTTATAACATTAAAATGTTAAAATTCTAAAACAATTAAGTGCATATATATATAATCTGTAAACACCATATCTTCCTTTAGAATCGGTTGTAGTTTTGTAGAGTATAGACCTCTTTTCTTTATATAAATTTCTGACTACAATATTTTTTTGACAGTCGTGTGGCCCGAGGATCACTGTGAATTTTATTGATGTGACCCATGCATGGGTCATTGTAAATTTATTAATTTGGCCCTAGATTGTGAAAGATTGAAGACCACTACTTTAAAATGTTCTTAAATTTAAAGCTTATGCGTGCTATAGTGGATTCAAACACACACAAAAGTACTTTTTTCCTTTGCGATTATAAATAGTCAATATTTGTATAATTAAGTCTATAAAAGAGATATATGTGTGTATAAATAATATCCAGATTAATTTAATATTATATTATACCAATTCGCATTTCTTTAAAAAAAAAAAAGCTTTTTCACTGCTTATTAATCCGTAAATAATTTTATTTTCAACACTTTGTTTCAAATCATTTTAATCAGATGCAAACTCATATATAAATAAAAACATTTCCATCAGATAACAATTTTAAAATTTAGATTGCTTTGCAAAAAACAAAACATATTGTTAGAAAAATGAAAAATAAAATCATAGCCACGAAAGTTAAAATATTTTTGGAAATGTAGTTGATACTAATTTGAATATAAAGATATCATTAATTAAATCAAAATTTCTGTTTTTTTTTTTTTTTTTTAATATTTATTAGTCTATAGTGTTTTTCGTCCATTATAGATTATTTCATTGTAATTTTCATTTTATTTTTTAGCATTTTTTTTCCTATACCCTGAAAAAATGTACATAAAGAATTCTTTTAACTATTTGTCTGATAACTATTCCGATTTGATGATAATTATTTGTCTAAAAATATGATATGAATTAGTGGCATAGTTTTTTCAGAAGTTTATTTCTAAAGGGTTTAAAATGTTTGTTTCAAATGGGCTGCATTTTGGCAGCAAAGCCATTTGAAGACATTGAAAGGTCCCCAAGAGTGGGAGCCATTTCATTGATTGCACCATCTAGTGGCGACTCCCGCTACCAAGTTTTGAAGTTTGAATTTAATGTAATTCAAACTTTCGTCGGATGCAATAAGTTTGCTAAAATATTCAATTACTTACTTTTGTTCAATAAATTAATTAGAAAAAATGGATTAAATCAATCAAGTCAATATTTCATTCATTTTGATCATAGTAAATGCATCTTCAAATTTTCCTCTTTCAGAAGTTGACATGCTTACATAAATAAATGCGTAAAAAGAAAAAAATAAAGAATTCAGAGCAATTCAATATCTCTAATTTCGATTTAAAGTAGACCAAATATGAAAAAGAATATTTTTCAGTAGGAATCTTACTATTAAAACAACCCATTATAAATACAAAACACACACGAGTAAAGCAAAATTTAAATTTGAAGAAAATTGAATGAAGTGATAAAAATATAGAAATACAGGATTAAAAACGTTAAAAAGGTGATGTGTGAGAGAGAGAGAGAGAAACGTTATTGATTTTATAAACTATTTAAATTATAAGTACTGTATAGAATGATAATACCGTAACACACATATCCGGCATACAACATGAACTTTTAACTCAAAAAATGAGATAGCAATTTACAGGAGCACGTTATATGCCGGGTATAAAAAGGAGAGCTTTAAAAGGTGAGCATTGAAAAAATTAGACATCAATTATATAGAAATAGTATTTATTTAAAATCATGGTATTCCTTATGAAATTTAAGAGTTGTTTTTCTAGAAATATACTAATTTCTAAAACTTGGAATAATACCTCGAATAAATGACTTCAAAACATGTGAACATTGCGCACGTACATTTCAGGTTTCTTAAAAAAGAGGGTACGCGCGTTTTACGAAGAATATACCTAAAAATTAAAAATTGTAGCATTAAAGTAAAGGTGCGCGTTATACTCCGGTGCACGTTATACACCGGATTTTACTGTACACACGGAATGATTTTGTATACATATGATTTAAAAATATTTTTATAATGGGGTGTTACAGTAAATGGTTATACTTAATCGTAATATAGTTCTTAAGGACTGTTCTTAAATTTAATTTAAATCAGTCATATTATAACGCCGTTCCTTGTTTTCATTTTATATTTATTAAATATGAAACGATTTTTAACGATCAATTTATAAAGAAGATATCTGTAAGAATAAAAACTATAACTAGTTTGACATAAAAAATGATTTTTTTTAGATGTAGCCATTTTTGTTTTAAAAAAAATATTATTGTAATTTAAAAATAGTAATCTGGTTGTATTAAATGAAATGCGATATTAGAAATATTTATCTGTAAAATATATCACATCTACTGTGAACACTAATTCTCTTCTGCTGCTTACACTAACTTTAAACTACAATAAATAATTCCCTCGCTTGGTAGTTAAATCTTAACAATATCTCATTATTTATCGCGAGAAATAAAGAATAATTTCCGTCAAGTGACCTTGACTTGCGATTACAGTTTCTTCCATTTTAATACAGCTGTGACGGAATAAAACCAAGGTCATATTTAAATAGACACGTGATTCATTATTACGCAGACGAAAATGGATTTTCTTAACCATTCTGCAATAAAGATGTTAAAATGTGAGAGTCAAATGATTAGATTTGTAATTTAAACGCATAGCAACACAAAGAAAACGAAACTGTAGTAATATAAATAGCCGGGACATTTTTTTTAAGAATGTTGGTTCTTATAGCAATCTCGGATAGACAAAAGGTCAAGGCAAATAAAACAAAAACAATTTTCTCAAGCATTTTTTTTTATTTAAGTAACTTTTTTATTGCAAATTAAATGTATCAAAAAGTTTTATTATGATGTCTTTATAATAAATGGAACACATTTTTTTCCCATTGCTTTTTTTGAAAAATAAAATTTGTGAAATTTCAATTATTTTATTCTGTTAAATTTTTTGTAATATTGTCTTATTTTGACTGGTCTACATAAAGATTTGTATTGATTCAATTTTAAGGAACAAATTTTATAAGCAAAGCATTTTTAATGGGTTTATTTTGAATATTTGTAACTAAACAGTCGAATCTGTTTTTGTGCGGTCCTTTTTTATGCGATTTTATTTTTGTAAGATAGCATTAAAAAATTTTTCTGCAGTATTTTGACGAATTGGCTTGTTATATGTAAAAATTCATGAAATTTTCGAACATTTTTTTTGTGTGGTTATTTCTATGTGGTTTTTATCAACCGCACAAAAACAGGTTCAACTGGATTAAAAGAAACAAATTTCGGTTTTCTTTTGTTAAGTATTTTTTTTAGAATGCATCCAAAACTTTCATGGCTACAAATTTTTAAGCAAGGCTTATATGTATGTGTGTGTGTGCGTGTTCATGCAATATATATATATGTGCATATATATATATGCAATGTGTGTGTGCATGCAATATATATACATATGCGTGTGTGTGCATGCAATATATATATGCGTGTGTGTGCATGTAATATATATATGCGTGTGTGTGCATGCAATATATATATGCGTGTGTGTATAGTCCAACGCAAGATCTGCAAAGAAAAATGAAATGCATGTTATATTCATTACAGAAAACTTTAAAATTTTCAAAAAGTACCATAAAAATGCTTTTGATTTCGGAATTCGTACGTGATATGTCTCCCTTTTTTAATTTTAAATTTATCAAAATGTAACATTTTAATATCAATTTTTAAATTTGATAAATTTGAATAATTGATAAGTTCTACATTTTTATAATAGCTACTTTCTTAGTTATAAAAATTTTATAATTAATAAAATCTTTAAAAATCATTAAAATTTTTTTAAAAATATTGTTTGTTTTATGAAAGAGTGTTTATTGTTTAAAAGGTGCTTTCAGTTGTGAACATTTTAAAAATTAAAGTTGTATTTAATGTGACCATGTGTCAATGCAATTCTTATATATATATATATATATATATATATATATATATATATACTATTCCTTAACAAGAATATATTCTTATATTCTAAGAGACTAATTAAAAAGCAATTATATAATATGACAACATTATCACTTTAGCCATTTAAAAATAAATCAGTTCAGTTACTAAAATCTATCAAGCATTTTTTTTTTGAATTTAAAAGATCTTTTAGTTATTTCCAAAAACTACAAAAAAGCTGGAAAATTTAAAATAATGAGAACAATATCTAATTCTCTAAAATGAAAGCAGAAAACTTCTGCACAGCTTACTGGATTGCCAATGAAACCCCATTGGTTGATTCGTAAATAAAAGCTGTGGTATCTGCTCCATTACTATTAAAATTCATTTCAATCGGTCATTTCCTTCTTTCAACATTTTCTATTACTTGAATGATACGATGGGCGAAGGTAGACACGTATGGACTCATGTCGAAACTTTAGCTTTGATAGATGTGTGGGAAGACAAATTTAATAAACTGAGAACTCAAAGAAGAACAGCCCACGTCCATGAAGAAATTAGACAAGAACTTTCTGATGTTAACATCCACAAATCCATACGACAGATAGTTGTCAAGATTGATAATATGACTCAAAAGTACAGGTAAACATAAATATAACTGAATTCTTTCCCCATTTTATTTGTTTCAAAACTTCTGACTGAAATGTACACACAAAAAGATTATAATATACTAGCTGTACCCTGCCAAGCGTTGCTGTGGCTCAGTCTTGTTTTTCCAATTCGTTGTTGTACATTGAATTCGTTGTAAAACAATTAGTACGATTTCATATAACATTTTGATAATGGTAGTATGCTTTTAAATTGTTTAACTCGAATTTCTTCAGATATAAATCATTAGTCATTTTAATTATTGAATCAAATACTTTTTGAATATAGCATTGTAAATATTATATTAAACATTAAGAATAGTAAATTGCTTCAATAATTTTTTTAAAGATAAAATTTTAAATGCAAGATTTTAAGTTCTATTTGCGAATGTTTTTATAACATGCGACTAATGGGATCCAAAAGTCGTTTTACCACGATCACTTTCATTACCTTTTCTTTCAATTGCTAACGAATTACAAACTAGAATTTCTGGATCTTTTAAATTAGTGAATTGAAGAAACACATTCTTTTGAGAAATTATTGGAAATAATTTTAACAAATTTTATACTTTTTTGGGGTATGCTTATAATTTGAACCAAATACGTAGATTTTTACTTTTCGTTAATTTTTGATTCTGTTACAAAAATAAAAAATATTTTTAAATTTTGAAGATGTCATTCAAATCTGTATTAAAAATATGTAGGTTGTTTCTTTTTATATTATACGTATATCTGTAAAAAACTCTAATTGAGATTATACGTCATATTCAGTGGCGTAACGGAGAACATTAGGGGCCTCCTGCAAACTCAGGTTTAGGGCCCTAAGCCCAAATACGTACTTAGCGTCAGTCAAGCCTTGCCCCTCCCCCCGCAATGCGGAAGTGTACGTTACGCCACTGATCATATTTCTTTCAACTGAAATTTCGTGTATAACATTCTATTTGTGTAAACATAGTTTAACTCATTTTCCGTAAGGTAAGGACTATATATCAGATTCCCTTTGTATATTGTAATGGTTTTAAAAATTCTAAAATCGGCTCATGAAGGAATTATACGAAAATAATATTATGTTAAATATTCTGTCTTTACTTTCCATATTGAATGTGAAATCTTTCTACAGATTCTGAATGCTCTGTTTGAAAACGTTTGTTACACTATAATAGCTGGAGTTCCGTTAAGCTAAAATCCTTATCCAAAATGTTTCGTTTAGATATGAAGTAAAAACGATTATCTTTTCATCCATTTTATAATCATTGTCACGGAGAATAATACTTTAAATAGAATCCTTCTGCAATTGTTTCAAAGCCTCAGTCATGATTAACTTTTTAAAATATTCTCGAATTATAAAATAAAATTACTCTAGTTCTAAAAAGTTTAATTTTGAATTCAATAAAAATTTTCTAAACGAAGACTGAAGGATTTAAAATAATAAATGAATTTATTTGGAAGAAATATCTTCTACTTCATAGTGATTGTTCAGATCCCCATTATCCAAGATAATACTAATTATGTTCGATTTTAAAATAGATTTGTCTTCGATTACTTCCATGCATGGAATTTAAATATCTAAAACACAATACTTAATACAAAGTAATATAATTCGCATTTTTGAAAAAAAAATTAATTTGAATGCATAATAACTTTATGGATTGTTAGAAATGTTTTCGAAAAAGATCAAATTCAACTAAGTTAAGATTAATCGTATGGAGTAGTTTTGAACTTGGAAGAACACATTATATAAGATTTAATTTTAGTGGAAAAGCAAAAATATATCTATTCTTAAAATTTTTATAATTTGCAACTAAATTCTTTACACTCACAACATTTGTTTTCAGTTGCTAAATTTTTGATGTCGTTATCACTCAAGGTATTATATAAAACTATACATCATTTGTCTATATATATCACTAAATATGTTTTATCAATCTTGATTAAACTATCGGTTGTGTGAAGTTAGAAAACAAGTAGCATTTTCGATAGGAAAAGAAATAAGATAATATAAACTGTATACAAGTTGGATTTCAAATTTATATCTTTTGAAATGGCATATAAATTTTATGATCTGTACAAAATTGTATTATACATTGAATTAATGGGAAAAGGAATTCAACACAAGGGAATTTGTGCGGAATTACTTTACTAAACGTTAAATAGAACATATGATCACAAACTTCAATGCAAATTTGAGTCTTGTTATGACAAAGCTATTTAGATGCATTCCTCTAAAAGAATATTTTAAAATTAACATCGAAAAAATACAATTTTATTTGATATTTGAAGCAACAAAAAGTAAAGGACTAAAAATAACTTGCTGAGTCTTTTTGATACTTGCAGATCTTCAAATAGAAGCTAAAGAGAGATCCTTATAATAATAATAATAATAATAATAGTAATAATAGTAATAATAGTAATAATAGTAATAATAATAATAATAATAATAATAATAATTTAGAACAGTTTTTCCGGCGAAACAATATCAAAATTAAGACAGTCCGAAAAATCCCATCAGTTTATTGATTCTAAATATGGAATTTAAGATAGGGATCTGTGCATTAAAATCTCATTGGGAAAGGCGTATTGAAGCAAATGGAGTATATTTTGATTAAATAAATGGATTTTGAAGAAAAAGATGCACTAATACATTGACTTAAAAATCCGACAATTATACAGCACAACCTTATGTAATTTTTAAAAGATATTTGTATACAAAGAAAGTTATATCAGTTATGCAAATAAAATTGTGTGTAGTAACTAGAAGAGTACTTTGAATATATAAAAATGATACCAAAATAGTTTTTATTAGTACTTATGGGTTTAAACTTTCCCCTTAGAAAAATCAAGCGCTCAGGAAAGAAGTATCCAACATGGTTTTATTTTAAGCGCCTTGATAAATTTTTGGGATCCCAATCAAGATATCCTAGAAAACTCGAAGAACAAGATGGAGATGAAACTCCTGAAGAAATTAAAATGTCTGATTTCCTCAACGTAAACAACGATCAAAATCAGTGTTCTACGATCTCCATTACTAACGTGCAAGGAAGTGAATGGAGAAGTGAATCTGAAACAACCCTTCAGTTGACGGCTGAAAGTACCAATGGCGAATTTTCAAGTAATCGTAATGAGTTCCTAAACATCATTACTTATCAGTTGGAAGTCCAAAAGCAATCTTTACAAGTTCTAGAGAAAATGATTTCTTTGTTAAAAAAATAGTTCAACGGGATCTCAGTTTCTGAAATTTGAGACAATTTAATGTAATGTCTTTGCGTGAATAAATTCTGGATAAGAATCTAGTTCTTTTCTGCATAAAAATGAGTTTCTGACTTTATTTAAAGGAGGTGAATTTTCTTTTAAGGCCGAGCATTATGAAACTTTTAAACTTCCTATGTGAAGTATTGTAAATGTTCGTTTGCTGTTTATTTGATAAGAATGGTTAAGTTGGGTAATTAAGATTTTTTTAAAACGGAATCAATCACAGCAACTAGATTGGATTTTATTAGGGTGATATTTCTTAACTTGATTCTGTTTCAGAGTACACTAGAATTATTAGAATATAAAGAACATTTACAACTATTTTAATTAAAGTATTTCATATATACAGAAATGAAATAATCGCTGATACATTTTGATAAAGTTGAATCTTTTATTAAAATTGAATTATTCAAACTCAAACTCGGTGGCGCAACAGCCTATGAGGGCCAGGGTCTACTGTGCCCATCCCAGTATACGTGACCATTGAGCGCTGAGGTGCATAAGCAGATGTCCCGACCAGGTGGTTAGTCTGAAGCGAGACCCCCAGTGTTTAAGTCCCCAAGCAAGCCAGCTTGGTACTCATTTTATCGACGCACTGCAAAACTGTATACTACAGTAAAAAAGTGAAACTGTTCTTCTCACAACTGTATTACGATTTAAAAATATATTTAAATTTCATTCACTCTCGCCCACATATATTAGCTAAATATGTAACTATTTGCTTCGATATTGATACTACTTAAGTTTACATGGAATGATGCTTAATGATCTTCAAGTGGCGTGATATCATACGAGTCTGATAAATAATTCCCAATACTTGATCATAGTTTAAAATACATTACATAGCAATGCCTTTCATCATCAATTTCTATGTAGATTAGTGCCGTTTAATATATATATATGCTTGGCCGGAGTGAGTTAATCCTCTCTGTGTGGTCATAAATCTGAATGAAATAATCTTGAGTTAGTAATTTAACCCAACGGATTTTGAAAAGGAAACGTTAGCATTATCTGCATAACTGCACGATATGAAAATTGGAACTTTCCTGTTCAAACTGTTTATTTTATTCCTGTCCAATTGGCATTTCATAACTTATGAACATAATGATCTAAGTACATATCTTAAGCAACTCGATTTGATTAATTCCGAAACCATTATCAAATTCCACTTCTGGCACATCAATATGAATCTTATAACTGGATAAATCATAACTGTAAGACATAGCTGAACTGGAAAAACTCCATGAATCCTATAAATTCGTATTTCTAAAATTGATATCTTAGATAAATTTGGAGAATACAGGGGGTACCAGAGGCGCAACGTACACCCCCCGTATTGCGAGGGGCCCAAAGCTTGACTGACGTTTAAGTACGTATTTGAGCTTGGGGCTAAAAACCTGAGTTTGCAGAGGGGGGCCTTAATATTTTCCGTTAAGCCCCTGGAAGGTACAATAGGTAATAATAAAACTTATACAAAGATCTTTTGTTTAACTTCTTGACATTTAATGGTGACTGGGAAATGCCATTCATTACCATTGTAGACTTCAAGAACTGTTTTCCTGTGGGACGCCGAAAATCATACGTCGATTTTGTTTTAAAATGCTCAAGACTCTTTCCCCCTTCCCTTACCTTCTCAATTGAACTGGAAATATGGACACCCGAGAAAAAAGTTTGCATTAAATTCCATTTTACTTGCGTGTGAAAGATTTAAGACGGCAATGTTTTAAATTAAAAAAATTGCAGTGCTTTGAATCAAAATTTTTTATTTGCAGTTAGCACACTATTTTTTCTTATTCTCGAATCCTTACTACAGAATTCGAATCTAATGTTTGTGCATCTCAATTCCACTAAAAATTCAAGAATTGTGAGTGAAAATGATGCAATAAAACTTCTGTTTTTAGCTTAAGTGAATTATATCCTCAATATCGTCGTATTCATTAAAATAATTAGTCATCCCTAAGGTTTATTACACAAGCACAACATTGACAATAAATTCAAAGAATAAAATGAACTATAAATATCTCTTTCACATCTCTCTTAATAATTGCACAACTTCTTTTACAAGGACATTTTGTGATGTAATTTTCTATATTATATAACATTTCATTGACTTAAGTGAATTTATGTTCCACTTCACACTGCTCTATTCTGATGGCAAGACAAATGTAGTCTTTACCGATTAACGGCTTTGCTCTAGAACAGTGTTCCCTAACATTTTTATAGCCGCGGACCGGTCAACGTTGGGTAATTTTACCATGGCCCTCTGAGGGGGGAGGGAAAGGATGTTGATTGTTCATATTTTAAATTGTTTTGTTTTAATAAATTTTAATTGCATTTAAACGTGTCTTCAGAATAAAATATAGCTACACCAAAAATGAATATAAAATGATTTAACAAGGAATATAAAGTGATTTTCATGAAAAGTAGCTTATACCCAAGAAAAATATGTCGCAGTAAATGGAAATAATTTAATGTTTCTTGCGCGTACCAGTAGTATTTGATCCACGGACCGGGGGTTGGAGACCACTACTCTAGAATATATAAATCATCTTTCACAATAGATCCATTAAAATAAGAATAGGAGAAATATATATCTTTACCACAAGAATCATTTAAGTTGGTGAACTACAAGTTTCTCAAAGTTCTCTTATGGGTACACAAGCTTAATGATTTAACATCTAGGTAAATGACATTCCGAGAAACAATATAACTTCATTGCACATATATGTTGATGTTACACAATCATACTAGCCCTATTTAGAAGTCTAAATATCATTCTTCTAAGCGCTTAAAATTACTCAAATCTTGACATTTCTTTTCTCTGGAAAAAAAACGTAACCTCTAACCCCCAACAATTGAGTCAGTTAATACTGTTCCATAGTTTAAATCTGCTCAAGACACCCAAGATATACACACAACATACAAAATCGCACGAAACAATTTTTTTTTTTTACTCTCAAAATTTCAATTTGCTGAAAAATTTTTCAAAAAAATTCTGATTTTAAATATTTTGTCCTCACATAAACCTTAAAATTACAGAAACAATCTTACTGTCTAATTCACACAAAGATTTTTTCCCCCTTGATTTCAAACTACTATATAATTTCCAGATTCCTTATATTTAGCTCATTTCTTCCCAAATACGTTCACTAGTTCGAGCCCAGTACCACTAAACACCCGCCGTGTAGAGGAGCGATGCACGTTAAATCTGTCGAGAGCTCAAACGTCCTCCCGTTGGTGTGGTGTGGTAGTTAGGAGAGGAGGATGCCAGCTCAGGTGTCGTCCTTGTCACTTGACCATGTTTCAAAATTACGAGGTCCGTCGCCAAAAGCCCTCGAGTAGCTGAACAGTGCGACATTAATATTCAATCACTCGCTAACATCATAAATTCGAATAGTATAAGCAACAATCACCTGATTATTACATAAAATAATACAAATAATTATAACTTGAGCACGACACAAATCGTATGAGTCAAAAGTCAGCGTACACTTGAAAAAAAAACTTATAATAATGGATTTTAACATAAGTTTACTACCTTCAGGGTATCCCCTTCTTTTTATGTCTCTCAACCCCTATTTGGTATGGATTTAACTCTAGTTTAGTTGTCTCATTTGTGATTATTTTGTTCCATTCTTCTACTATGAGAGATTGGAGCATTTCCTTGGATGTTATTACGTTCTCCCCGATTATTCACTCGAGAAAATCTCATAAATGCTGTATTATGATCAAGTCTGGGGACAGCGATATCTTACGGAATTGGTTTGGGACATGGTAGAACAGCCATGGGGAGCTTCACAATGTAAGCCATTTGCTTGGTACTTAAGTCCTGTAGAAAGTAAAAATCATCCCTCACCGCAATTTTGTTGGCACTTACCCTAATATTTTACTTCAGCAAATTCAAGTTATCAGTTTTGTACATTGCTGATTCAATAAATTCCGGATTACCAGCCCAAAGGCTTCCTATGCATCCCCAAACATTACACCTCCCCCTCCATGTTTGAAAGTCGAAAAAAGATTCTTCCTTAAGTTATCCGACTACTTGCGACACAACTTTTTTTTAAAAAAAATAGAGGTATGAGGATTTTTTGTTTTTAGACTTGTTTAGTACATTTTAAGAAGAATATGCTAAAATTAGGAAGAGAAAAATAAATTATTACTACTAAAATTGGGTAAAAATTGACAAAAAATAGCATAAAGGGGCCCATTTTGTACAAAAATTTTATAAACAAATTTTCAATTTTTCAACTCTGATGTTATGTTATTCATTCATTCAACTCTTATGTTATTCATTTTTGAAATGGCCTTCAGGATAAGAGACATTTTAATTTTTACAAAAAACAGAGCACTTAATCTTAGTTATTATACGAAATTGCTTAAAAAAACAGTGATTATATTCACATAAGGGACTGTAAACTTTGTAATAAAACAAAGATTGATAAATATGAAGGTTAAAATACTTCCACCATTATACAGAACATACAGAAAAAATTTCAGTTAATTATTTTCAAAACTTTTAGAGCAATCGTTGTCCACGTTTGAGCATTTTCTTAAAGGAAAAAAAAATAAATAAAAGACATTTCGAGTAAAACGCATTTTAAAGTACATCTTCCTTTAAGTAATGGCATCTGCTTTTACTAAAACACTTGTAGTTTTTGTGCTAGTGAACGGAAAATAATAAACTTGGTATTTTTATAAGGCTACTAAAATGGCCTATAAAAGAAAATCATAATAAAATTTATCAGTTTTTGGAAAAATTCACACAATTTTCGGGGTCAGATACCTTAAGATCTGTGCAGGAATTTTTGTAGGTATATTTTTGCCCTTTTTGATGCCAAAAATACAAAAATTACTTTCAGTTAAATATATATTGCATTTTTCCAATAATTATGTGTCCTATTAGGTGTTTTTGCAAAAGTCATTTTCTTAACTCAGTTCACTCGAGAGATGAATGGCTTCTTAAATGCAACTCTGCCATGATAGTCTTCCTTTTTCGACTAGTAGTTAAAGCCATACTTTTTTGCAACATCTCAGCAACACTTTTAGCAACTTATGAAACTTCTAGTCGTGCATTTATTTTTATAGAGCGAATTACAAAGCAAGATTCTCGAAGTGACACTGCAGACGGCTACCAGATCTTGGCTTGGACGTTAAAATTTTAGTTGATTTTTAGTTTATGAACACTTTTTTTTCCCCTTTTCTGAAGACCTATGATGATTTTTCTTTCAATAAAATATATTGATCTCTTTTCTGTTATCTGCCATGGAATCCCACATACTTTCAAATCTCAAATCCTAAATAAAGCATCAAAGAAGCTTATAATTACTTAAAAACACGATTTAGTGCAATTATTTTACCATAAAAGGACTTTAAAAACACTATTTTGTAAGTGTACGACTTTTGGTGGAGGTGGCTGGTAATGATTTGGTGGTTATTTTCTAGTTTATCCATGTTAAGGTGAATTTTGTTACTGTTTGAATAAGGAAATTTTGAAGAATTCCTGTGTGTGACAGAGAGATATATTGATTTTCTGAAGCGCGATTTTAATAGTAATTATAGCATAAACACGCAAGATGATTGCCTGTACGCAGACTATCGGAGGCAAGTGTGCGTACGAGAGATATGCCGTTTGTTTTTCCGAGTTTAAGCTGAGAATTTTTGAAACTTTTTTCAATTTAAAGTACAGAGGTGAGGTTATTTATGGATCTTTACATCTTTGATAAGCTTAGGATAAATGTTATTTTTTTACCATTTTTCGTTAACCATGTGCTCAAGTAATTTTAATCTTTTAATTTTTGAGTATTCTGAGTGGAATTTCTATTCCAAAAAATCATGTAAAAAATGCAAGTTTCCGAATAGTTCATAAAATTCACATTCACTCAGTGGGATATCTGAATGTATGTGATCATGCTGTGAGATTTCCCTCCAAGGCATGAAGCCAGTAGCGTGACGTACACCCCCGCATCGCAGGGAGCCCAGGGTTCTTAGTGACCCAAAGCCTATGTCAGGGATGGCGAACCTTTTTGAGACGTGGGTCAAATTTCGTTCACATTTTTTTAGTACTATTGCGTGGGTCACTAATGCCCATATGCACCACAGTTAAATGAATTATTATTATTTGTATTTTTAAAGCTAAACATCTTTAAGATTCAATTGGCTCCACGGATAAAAAAGGGCACTATGGAAGTCTCTTTCTTCAAACGTAACTGAACATAACCTTACAAAAGTACATTTTATCCAAAGAAAGTGCTTTAAATGTGGTTTTTCGACTGTTTTCTTTGGTTTTCGATTTGTTTTCAGCAAACAAAATGTGAGTAAAATTATACACTTTATTTGATATTTTGTAGACATTTTTGCTTTGTTTGAAATATTACATACTTCCGTATACATTTGTTGTCATTTGTGCGTAACTTTGAAACTGTAATGATCAAACTGAAGGTTATAGAGACAGCATTTAAATTGCTTTTGCGTCAATTTGTTTGAAAAAATTCAAATAGAATATAAATAATCCACGCAAATTAGAAAATCTAAATAAACCTGCGTAAACAAACAAGTGATTGCCTAGCAATAGTGGGTCAGTTAAAAAGCTTGTGGGGGTCAGTGTCTGACCCACGGGTCATAGGTTCACCATCACTGGCCTATGTTATGTTGTGGTTTTGCAATCCTTTGTAAGATCCGGCTTGGGGCCCCCACCCCGCCCCCGCCCCCTGGGGGGGCGCTAATATTCTCCGTTCCGCCACTGCATGAAGCGTAGGTGGACAATTAAGTGCTACCTCCTTTAAAAAAAAATCTCAGTTTCTGACTAATTTCTTCAATCCAGGCTTATCATCCACTCCCGTATATCAGTTTACACAAAAAGATATAGTCCTTAAATAAACAAGTTTTGTGCAAAAAAAAATTTTTGAAAAATTTGAATTCGACATTATTGGAAACTATTTAAAGGTAATCTCTTAAGTTCCGGTTGGCGTGAATAGATGTGGAGAAGTGTGGTGTGGCAATTCAGATGTAAACCTCGTCACTTGACTACGGTTCAATATTGCTTGGCATATATACGTATATTGGCTATAATTAGCGAACTTTAGTTTCGGGCAGAAATATCAGCTTGAAGCTTTCACCGCAACAATAATTAGTAAGTCTCTTAATCTTCAATGTTTTAATTCCTGCTTCTAAGTGTCAAGACGCAAAAATTTACATAAGTCTGTGTATAAAAACAAACTAGAAATACCTGAAGCTACTAAATAAACTTGCTCGGTGTAACTTCAAATATCCGTGACTAGATACGTATCAAGGGAAAAAAAATCTCTAAACTCTTTAGAAGTTTTTAGCGAATTGTTATCTCTGAATTTAGATAAGGATAAACAAAGTTGTGCATATCCTTCACCATATAGTTAACGGTTCTTGTGAAAAAAAAGTTGCTTTGATGTTGTATCAAATTTAATATCTGTATATTGCAGAGTGAGTAACTTTTTTTTTCTTCAAGAAATCAAGAAACATAATTCCACTTTTTATGTAAAAAATCTTGTATGTATTAAAGGTGTCAAACATAATTATTTTTAAAAATTTTTTTGATTGTAATTACAATCTAGAAATGAATTTCATATAATTACTAACACGTATTTGATATTGCTGTGGTTCAAGTCTCCTTACGATTCGCTCTACCTCATTCCTTTATCTAAACATTGGAGATGACTCATTTTAACTGCTTTCTTTTAAATTTCGCCGAATGTTGAAAAAAGATAAAGAACGCGAACACACGTCACTAAGGTATATAAACAAGTAGTACGGAAATAAGCAGAGCTTACACAGCATTTTTCTCTGAATTAAAAGTTGTAGGCTTGCATAATCGAAGGTGAAATTTTGCCGTTTTGTTTGGAAGCTTTAACACTCGTTCAGTACTTATTGAAAAATTCGATTAAATATACTAACTCTATTTCGAACACAAGCGAATTAAGGTACCCCCCCCCCGGATGAAACCGAAGACACTGTCTTCTAATTCATTACAGTGCTGGCGGTAGCCTGGTAGTTATAGTCAAGAGCTCGTGGGTGGCGTGTCATGAGTTCGAACTCTAGTGCCACTGAAGACCCACCGTGTAGGGGACTGATGCCTGTTAACTCTGTCGTAGCTCAAAGTCCTCCCGTTGGCATAGTGTGGTGGTTCTAAGAAAGGGGGTATCAGCGCGGGTGTCATCCTTGTCATTTGACAAAGATTCAAAATTATGAGATTTGTCGCAAATAACCCTCAAGTTGCCTTAGACAGCAATGTTAATAAACACTCACTCGAATTGCTTACTTTTGCTTTTTATATTCGAGATTTTGCAAATTACGGAAACAAAGTATTTTATATTTGAGTCTTTAAATAAAATACAATTTTTTTTAAACTGACTTCTTTTCGTTGTTGAAGACTGCAATATATTTACACGGAAGATGAAAAATATAAGCTGAAGTTAATGCTAAGAAATCGTATAATTTTTGTTCACAAAGAAAAAAAAAAGTTGTTTTATTGAATTAAAATAACTTAAAACGATTTTTAATCTAACAATTTTTTTTAAAAGAGAGGTGGAAGATAAAAATTATCACCATTTTAATCTCGTATAAAAATATACATACACAGAATGCCTTTCAGAAAAAAATTACTTTCTCTGTTAGACGATGTAAAAATATTTAATTCTGAGAATGTAATGTGAAATTTCTATACAATATAAACTCACTGTTGGCAACGGACCTCGTAATTTTGAACATAGGTAACATGACGAGGAAGACACCTGAGCTGGCACACTCCTCTTGAAGCAACCACACTAACAAGAGGAAATTGAGGCTCGACAGATTCAACGTGCATCAGCCCTTTCTACATGGTGGGTCTTCAATGGCTCAAGGACTCGAATTCGCGACACTCCGGCTACGTGTTCGTGACCATAACCACTAGGCTGCCGCTTCCATCACTGTTCTCGGAAGTATTCAATAAAGTAATAAACCGAACTTGTATATTTACATATGTTTTTACGCTATAAAAAGGTTTTTTTTTTAAAAAAAAATCATATTAGATAAATACTGAAAATTCAAGAAAATTAAATTTTAAAAACAGAATAAAAAGATTTTTCAATTTCTACTATTAACTCACATTCTCTATATATTTATTTATTTGTTTATTTATTTATTTATCTTGGTGGAATTTTCAATTGTTAATAAAATACATTTTAAGGCGCTGAATTGAGCTGGAATTTAATATACATGATTATTTTGGATGGCAATACAATAATTTAATTATAATTAATAAAAATTAATTGATTAAAACTAATTATTCAAAAAATAACAAATGCAGCCACTTTGGCGACTTAGCGACCCTTTTGGCGACTTGTGTCAAGACTTGAAAAGGTTTTTTTCTCACGTTTTAAAGCATTCAGTTGAACTGAAATTTTATATACACGATTGTTTTGGATGACAATTAATAAAAATTAATTACTAACTTATAATGTTGTGATTCTGTCATATGTATAAACATATTTATATTAATTGTAACTATTTAATAAAAAGTAGGTAAAATAAAATTTTTCTTTGTTGATCTTAGTAGGAATTGACTTAAAATTTTTTTTTTATATTACTTGTTTATAGTATGTTATTAAACTATTTATTGATTGATTGCATATTAACAGCATTTTGAAAATCAACACAAGGACTATTAGCGACAGTATATTTGTAATATTTGAAATAAATATACATATGTAAATAAAAGTTTCAAATTAAAGTTCTTAAGAACTACCTAAATTTAAACTACTAATGCCAAAACAAAAAGTTGATTTTAAAATATTTCTCTTTCAGCAAAGAAAAATTATAAAAATAAATTGCGAAAATTTAGTTTAATTGAATTTTTTATTTGTCCATATCTACTATAATCATTTCCAATTCTTTGTTTTTAATAATTACAAAAATGGTCTCTTAAATGTTTTTTTTACATACACAATAAAAATAACGTAAAAAAATAAAGTATCATTTATGAATATGAAAACAGAAAATGTGTAATGCGTCTGAATGTAAGAATAATTGACATTCATAATTTTGTCTGGATTTGGCAATGTTTATTTAGATTTCAAGGCGTGATAACGATTTCATTCTGGCAGACGGTTTAATTTGTAACCATTATACTTTGAAATGTGCAGTCTTATTTCGAAAAGGTCACGTGTTCTCTGTACTTGATTGCTATTTGTTATTTAAAAATTGCCGATGTTTTTAAAAAGACAGACGATTTTTAGATTAACCATTTTATTATTCTTTTTTTAAGAAAAATTACTTCACGTGTTAAAATTCGCAAGTGTTCCGCTTTTCGTTGAAAAAAAAATTTTTTTTTTTTTTCAGTTTCTTTTTTTTAAGTTTGTTACTTTAAATCATAATGAGCATTTTGTCTGAGAAGTGTGATTTAGTAGTTTCTTTTCATGATTTGAAACGAAAGGGAAAATTGCCCGTGATACAGTAACGTATGGACAAAGATTGATTGCTGTAAATGTCGTATGTATGGTAAGGAAAAATGCTGTCTGTTTGGTTTACAAAAGGAATCGAGTCACGATATATTTGGGGTTGTCGAAAGAAATGAATGAATACCTATCGTATTAGAAGGTCTGTACGAAGGAATTGCTAGTTAGAGTTAAATTTGCTTCAGATTTTGATGCGAATATGTGGAATGAAAGTTGAGCCATGATTTCAAATTTCACATTCACATTTCTTTCAAAATTGATATTTCGAAGAAAACAGTTGTGGATTAGAAGAGTCTGTAGAGAAGTGTATATGGAAATGTGTGTTCTAATGTTCTACGCCTGGAAGTCCTGATGTGATTGTAGAAACTGTCGAAGGCATGTTAGCACAAATCCGGCAATCCAAACGAAATGTTTTTAATTTTTCTTCGATGCCACCAAAGAGAATTTATCATCCTTCCGAGTCTCTACACAGCCGAGGAACTTCTCTTCTAAGTGAAGGTAAACCTTTTTCTCTTCCTTTTTCTTATCTGTTACTTTCTTTATTTCAATTCATAGTTTATAAGCTCAAGAGCGTTATAATTTGTATTGTCCCGTGATATATATATTTTTTTGAAGTTGCTATATTATTTTGCTATTCGCGAGCAACAATCGAAACCAATCTGCTAGATGACAGCTTGTAGTTACAAAAACAAAAAAACAAAAACAAAAAATTGCCAACTTTGTGAAAAGACACCCTAATCTACACAATTTAAGAATTTTTAATGATTGATTTTTTCTGAAAAAATGTGCCAAAAATAGTTACTTTTCTCTTTTAAGGTATCCGACTACGTTCGGAACTTTGCAAAAGCGTGTAAATGGATATATTTATGATATTTAGTGTCACTTAGATTAGAAAATGTATATAAAATTGTTTTGAGAATAGTATTACAATAAAAAATTATTCAAGTACAATATTTTGACAAAGAATGAACATAGAATGACCCATTTTCAAAATATTCTCCTTTCGTGAAAAATGCTTCTATTATAATAATATTTTGCCTGTATGTAGCTTAGACCTCTGTACAGAGGCTCAATTAGAATTTCTGAAATATATAATTTAGAAATGGGTTTATATATCTATGTTTTATGACAGCAGAGGGAAGAAATTTTAAGAAAAAAACGCTGATAATTATTTAAATTGGTTGTAACTCTGAAAATAATGTGAATTTTTCAAAAATGATAGTTGAGCCTCTATACAGAGATTTGAGCTATGTACAGGCGAAATATTATTATAATAGAAGCATTTTTCACAAAAGGAGAACATTTTGAAAAAAGAATATTCCAAGTTAATTTTTTGCCGAAATATTGTATTTAAATAATTTTTTTTGTCAAAATATTCTTATATAAAACAATTTTATACATGTATTCTAATCTAAGTGACACTAAATATCATGAAAATTATACGTGTACGCACTTTTTTTAAAATCACGGTTCCGAACGTAGTCGGATACCTTAAACGACACAGAAAAGAAATCTTCGATGTAATAAAACTGTTTTGTTTATAAAAATTAAAAAAATATGCAATTAATATTGAACTGAACTCATATTTTCAAGTATAGAAATTATTTGCATATATGTATATGTGGTTATTATAGAATATTATGTGTAACAAAACATATATAAATAAATTTGTAGATGAAACAAATACATAAATGAATAAGTTTATGAAAACGATTTTTAAAAATAAAAATGAGAGAAAAATGAAAATAATAAATGTATATTTACAACATAAAACAGAATAAAAGTACTTTTCTGTTTCGGGGCGCCGTAAAAAAAGCAACAACAATCAAAAACGTTTTCCAAATGCCAGCAATAATTTATTAATAGTAGCAAACTTACCACTATTTAGAATAATAATTTTGTAATAAATAAATTAATAATAAATATTTAAGAATTTAATCTGTGAATTGAGATTATTACCTGATTTTTTGTTTGGTGTTTAATTTTGCAAAAAAAAAAAAAAAAAAAAAAATCGTCTTAAACGGTTTTTCCGAAACAGAAAACTACGTAAGAATATAATATAACTTGTTACAATAAAAAATATTTATCATAAGTGAATACTGTTTACAAAATTAACTAATTAGTTGATCAATATTAATAAAATAAACAACAAACAGTTTGAAACCAAAGTGATTCTACTTAAAAAAAAGTTTAAATAAAATGCAATGAAATTTTTTAAACAAATTTTAAGAATTTTAGTTTTTGTGCATACTATACGATCATAATTTCTGCAAAACAATGAAAACAGATTAGAATTAAACAAAAAAGCACTATGATCAAATTATAGATGAAGTATCATATTGCAAGTTAGAAATTCTGGAACTCTCTCTCTCTCTCTATATGCGGTCCGCAAAATCCAGCTTAGAACGTTCACCTACACTTTCAAGCTGCATGTTTTAGTTTTTTGATGTATTCGCTGTATAACGCGCGCACTTCTTTTTCAATTCCTACACACTATTAGCTCGCACTGTCTCTATATATTTATTTATTTATATATTTGTATATTTATTTATTTATCTTGGTGGGATTTTCAATCGTTAATAAAATACATTTTAAAGCGCTGAATTGAGCTGAAATTTTATATACAGGATCATTTTGGATGACAAAACAATAATTTAATTATAATTAATAAAAATTAATTGATTCAAACTAATTATTTAAGGAATTACAAATACAGCCACGTTGGCGACTTAGCGACCCTTTAGGCGACTTGTGTCAAAACTTGAAAAGGTTTTTTTCTCACGTGTTAAAGCATTCAGTTGGACTGAAATTAAAAGGACAATACGATACTTTAATGATAATTAAAAAAAACTAATTACCACTTAATGTTGTGATTCTGACATATGTATATACATATTTATATTAATTGTAACTATTTAATAAAATTTTCCGTTGTTGATTTAAGTAGGAATTGACTTAAAAACTATTTTTTTATATTACTTGTTTTACGATGAATTAAAGGCTTTAGAAAAAACTACTCATACTTCTAGAATTACAACCCTTTAAGTTCATTAGGTGTATCACATTTCTTTTAAATAAGCATTATTCCGATCTGCGTAGAAGTCTAATTTTTTTATGCTCATCCTCTTTTTAATTTGTGAAGCTATCATTTTTATATCCAGCGTATAACAAGCCCACATATGCACGTTATACGCCAGATTTTAAGGTGTATGGTATTGGTAAATGTATTTTTGAAGATAAAATAATTGAATTATACACTTCACCGTTTTTAGTTATAAAGTAAATACTTCAACTCCCTGTAACATCCTTCTTCAGCATTATTGCTTACGTAAAATGTTTAGATGAACTGAATATTTCGATTTCTTTAAAAAAAAATATGATCAACATTAAAATTTATCTGATGTAAATAAATTTTAAAAAATAGTTTTCTGTTACTAGAAAAAATTTGGAACTAATTAAAGTTCGAAGTTCTTAATAGCACTTTTATAAAGTAATCTTTTTTGTCTCTAGTAAACGGTATTTATTCTCTCTTGGAGAAAAAGTAATGATTTTTGTATACATTAATAAAAAATTGAATTTAAAAAACCTCATTTTTCTCCAAAATTTTTGAAATACATGACATAACATGTCATTAAATAATACAGTTTCGCATTCTAAAATGGTTTCAGAAATATGAAATATCAAAAAATAAATTATAGCTGCCTACCACCTAACAGTTAAATAGTTGCAACATTTAATCAAAATTGTAAAATCTCAGAATAATTTAACAATTCTTTTTTTAGAGTTAAAAAATTTATTTGCATTACTTCATATAATCATATCAAAAGCTGTTCTCTAAATAATATCAAGATTGAAATTAAATTAACTGAGATAGAAATTAAATTCAATGTATGACGATGAAAATAGAAGAACAAATTCTGATTGCTTTAATTTTTATGACTAATTAGTCATAAAAGCAATTTTTATTCAATATTTTGAACTATACAAAATTTTCCAATAAATATAATACCATAGAATTACCACCATCACCACAATACTAAAGACTCTACACACTATTTTGAATTTCTATTATCTATAAAGAATTTTCATTTCTTAGGATTTTTTTTTTCTGAAAAGAATATTTAAAAACAATTGCATTTACTATCTTACACCTAAAATATGGCAGTTCCCGATTTTCTTTCTCTTGTTGATTTGTAAATTGTAATTTTTCTACTTAAAACTCTGAAACAATTTGTGAAAGATTATACGAGTACTAGGCAAGAATGAGTCTTTTTTATCACAAGTAAAGAAAATGCTATCATTCATGAAATATAAATTAAATGAAATAAATAAAAGATGAAATGAAAAATACGTTTCTTACAGAACCACAAGATAAAATGGTTATCTTCAATGTAAAATTAAAAGGTGCACTGAAATTATAATGAACATTTTTTACAATAACAAACAGAAATTTTACAACCATGTATGAATATGCTTTAAATAAATCACTTGAGAAAAACTCGATGAATACTTTTTCGCGCAATTTGATTCAGTAATACTGATGCAGAAGTATGAAAATATCCAGAAATACCCGTTTCATTTTCTAATGAAGATGAAAATCTATTCGAAATATGAAAACGATTATAAAACTACAGTCGAGGAGGTTCATTTGTACACTTAGGTTCTCCATCTATCTCAATATTCAGATTTTCAAGTTCGTGATAGACATTCATCTGTTCGACATCGCAAATTAGTGGATTACCTAAAAAAGAAAATAGTTTTATTTAAAATCAATTTTATAACTTTAATGATAAGAATACAGATAATAAAAGGAAAATAGATATTGATAAATATTTCCATGTCTTTACAATCATAACACAGAGGCGTAACTACCACCGAATCAGCCGTATCAATGATACAGGGCCCCCAACATGTGTAACTACAGTCCCACTTACAGGGCTCCCATATCTAATAAAGAGCCTCGAAGGAATTGTGATACAGGGCTCCCTCAGAGCTAGCTACGCCAGTGCATAACAGCTATAATTTTTATTCAGAAAACATAATAAATAACTAAAGAATAATTTATGAAGTAGTTTTAAGTCAGATAATTCAGTAGTTCAACTATTAAATATACTTCGATTTTTACTCTCATCAATTTATTACATGAATTTGTCAAATACATTAATTAGAAAATTAATTTTATTCATTTAAATTAGTATATACATACATATATATTGTTCGCTTATCTCTCTTATTTCTAAGTTACCAATAAAGAATGGTATATTATTGTCATGAATAAAAATTCAGTTTTAATTTTGCTGAAATAATTAATACATCGATGGAATGTTAGACATTTAAAAAGTCAAATCCAAATCCTTTTTGCATAGAAATTAAATAATTACCATCAAAAATGTGTAAATACTCAAAAAGTGTTTGAATAATTTAAATTAAAATGTCATTATAAAAGTAAAATTAGCATCTAGAATTAAAAATTTCTGAAGAAAGGAGATTGACCTCTAAGAATGAATAAGCTTACATGAAAAAAAAATTAAACAAATTTGGTTTTTATTTATTCCACCAAAGAGAAACACGTAATAAAATAAAACTTGCTTGCTCTCAAAGCGAACATCAGGTTTTTACATCTACATCTTTAAGAATACAATTTTACTTTCAACTTCCTAAGTATTAAAAAGTATCCCTGAATTATAATTAGAGAAAATTATTATTCATGAAGAATTTATGAAAATTCGCATCTGCAAATCTTTTATTAATGATATGCAAAGAAGGCACATTTCTATTTTTCTTTATTAATTTTTCTTATCTGTCAGTTATTCCTTTCAATTCTCAGTTCGATTTGAATGTCAGCCCTCACGTTGCTGTGGAGTGCGTCATTAATTAATATCAATCAGTCAATCGACTTGAATGTCGCTGAGCCATGAAACTCGAGATCACAATAATTGAATAACTTTTACTGGATTCTTTAACTGAAGCATTTGCATTAATTTTTATAGAATAACGCGAGGGTTATTACGTAAAGTGCTTTGTAAATTCAAACCATGACACACAAGTACACCTGAAAATTCATATTTCACTTTCTGACTCGTTTTTACTGTGAGTTTTATGATGACTGAATATTTTGTACATATGCCCTCATTATTATACAGTATAATCTTATAGTGAAATTAGGAATCGAACCTCCTCATACGACTCAGTTCAATATATTGTACATATATGACGTTTCGTTATATATATATATATATAATTTGCCTTAAAAAAATACTATTTTATTTAGATATTTAATTTTCTGGCTTTTTCAGATAGATTTATTTCTTCCTTAGTATTTGGCATTAGTAACTTAGTTTTAGTATTCTAGTAATATTCTTCTAGTTTTATTATTATTATCTTTAATATTAAGACATTCTTACACTATTTTCTTTTCCTTGCAGTCCAGTGGTATAGGCAAATATTGGGGAGCGTTGGCTGTCCTTTAGACTATGTTTAACACCTTACAATTACTGCCGAAACTATCTTATTTTTTACCTATACTGTCTTGTTATATTTCTATTCATTGCTTTGTTTTATTAGATTTATGGCAATTTAGTACATATACAGTGGGCCACAAAAGTGTTCGTACACTTGCAAATTCCTATAAAATTTAATGTTTTCTACTAATAAAAATTAATATTTCAGAATTGTAATTTTTTTATATCTTCAACTTGTTCCTAATGGAACGACATAATTATTTTTTAAAAAATAGTATAACTATTATTTTTAAAAATTAGTAATAAAAAAAAACTACTAAAAAATTACGCCACAAAAGTCTTCGTACACTTTTACAAAAATCTCAACATAGCTTTAAATATTGTATTTTTTTCTTAATTTATAGTTCTTAATATGATATCTTTTAGTGTCCACAACTTTTAAACGTCTTGGTATAGATTTAATCAGTTTTTTTGTAATTTCTGCATCGATTTTCCAACATGCTTCTGTGACTACTGTTTTTACTTCCCATTATGTGTTTATATGTTCTGTTTTCTTTTTTAAAAATCAAATTCTCACCAAATATGTTCTACAGGGCTAAATAAAGTGATTGAGGAGGTGTTTTCAGAATTTAGGACAGTTATAGAGACACCAGCGGCGTACATTGAGAGCAGTGCGCTTGGCGTCATTATCCTTTTAAAAAATGAAGTAATCTCCAATATCAAAATTTTGGACGTATAATTTGAAATTTCATTTTAAAATATTTAAATAGAGCTCATGATTCTCAATACCATTAAAATATCAAATTACCCAATTCTGAGGCCGATTTACACCCCCACACAAGAACACCCCCACCTCCATGCTTGTTCCACATTAATTCATGGGATAAAATTCCTCATTTTATCATTTACAAACTATTATGTGCCCATCGAAACCCAAAATGTTGAATTTTCTGTCATTCCAATCAATTTGCTGTGAATTTTGAATTTTCTGAAACTTAATCCCAAGAATCTAGTTGGATCAATAAGCCATGGAGGTGGAAGTGTTCCTGCGTGGGGGTGTAAATCGGCTTCAATATTAGATAATTTGGTATTTTTTTATGGTATTACGAAGCATGAGTTCTATTTAAATATTTTACAGAGAACTTTTATATATTTGGTATAAAAATTTGGATATATTGGAAATGACTTCATTTTTTAACAGGATAATGACGCCAAGCGCACTGCTCTCACTGTATACCGCTGGTGTCTATATAACTGTCCTAAATTCTGAAAACACCTCCTCAATCACTTTATTTAGCCTGTAGAACATATTTGGTGAGAATTTGATTTTTTAAAAAGAAAACATGACACATATAAACACATAATGGGAAGTAAAAACAGTAGTCACAGAAGCATGGAGGAAAATCGATGGAGGAATTACAAAAAACTGATTAAATCTATACCAAGACGTTTAAAAGTTGCTGTGTACTAAAAGATATCCAACTAAGAACTAAATTAAGAAAAAAAATACAATATTTAAAGCTATGTTGAGATTTTTGTAGTGTACAAAGACTTTTGTGGCGTAATTTTTTAGTAGTTTTTTGATTACTAATTTTTAATAATAATAGTTAAACTATTTTTAAAAAATTAATTATGTCATTTCATTAAGAACAAGTTGCAGATATAAAAAAATTAAAATTCCGAAATATTAATTTTTATTAGTAGAAAACATTAAATTTTATAGGAAATTGCAAGTGTACGAACACTTTTGTGGCCCACTGTATATATATACACTCAGGGGTACCGTAAAGTTTTAATTATTATTAATATAGCCGAGACATTTAAACAAAATTTATTCTACATACTAATTGGTACATACGTGCATAAAGTTGTAAATTACAGCTACTCATGTTAATTTGTTTTTATTTTGCGGAGGCTGTGGATAGAAAAACGCGAAGTATGTAGATAATAAGAGCTTACAATGTGATTAAATCCTTTCATTAAAAAAATTTCAGTGCCTAAGAAATCCAAGATGAAATGATAGCTGCTTACAGACGTGACAGCCTTTCATGTGACATTGTTGTGAGAAACCAACCAACCGTCAGACAAGGCCTTCGCACAATGTTGGACACGGAAGCCCTCCCCCCGTAACACTTAATATTAATCTTCTCTTTTTATTTTCTGTAATTTTTAATTTTTCAAAGCATTTAACTTGTTTTAATAGCATCAATTATAGGCTTTATTATCGTAAATTCAGTACTGGGCTAAGCGAAAGTTATAGAAATGTAACTCTAAGCCGTTCTGATAGGAGGTGAAGTTTCCATCTTGAAACAGATATAACCCATTCTACGTATAGAATTCAACCCAATGATCAAAGAAGTGAAAGGCCATCACTCACAGGCGATGCTGGCACAGGGAAGGAAGCAGAGGACTTGATCTCTTGTTAGATTGAAGAGCAACTATATTCCAGTGATGAATGAATCGTACTTAATTACGCGGCACAGTGTTAAAAATTACGCACTAAAAGCTGCACGTATCAAAGGTTACAATATTCTTGGCTCCACGATTACTGACTCTTTTTTGAAAAACAAAATACGTCGCGACCTATCGAGAAAGACCTATCGTCGCGATCTATCCAGAAATATTTTGGAGTAATGTGAAAATGAATTTTTTGGTCACCTATACTAACAATAGATTATCTTAATTCTATCAATATCCTCTAAACATCGATTGTCTTTTTGGTATTTGGATGATAATGATATTGACTGATATTGAGGACTGTTTGATTATAGATTACGGGGATGGTGATTACTCATCAGCCCCGTAAGAAGGCTAATGTACAGAAATCTGCGGGGTCTATGTTTCAAAGACTGCCGAGAAGTTATCTTAAGAGATAACCTAGAGAAGGATCAGACCATTACTAGTGCCTATTACTGCACAATGCTGAGCGAATTGCCTGAAGCTCTTATCAAGAAATGACCCGGTATGATCACCTAAGCTGTTCGTCTTCTTGCCACAAGGGGCTGCGGTAGCCCAGTGGTTAAGGTATCGGACCATGGCAGGCATGCCATGAGTTCGAGCCCAGCACCACTAAAGACCCGCCGTGTAGGGCAGCGATGCACGTTAAATCTGTCGAGAGCTGAAATGTCCTCCCGTTGGTGTGGTAGTTAGGAGAGGGTGGTGCCAGCTCAGGTGTCGTCAACGTCACTTGACCATGGTTCAAAATTACGTGGTCCGTCGCCAAAAGCCCCCGTGTAGCTAAACAGTGCGACGTTAATATTCACTCACTCACTCACTCTTCTTGCCACAACCACCCATCTGCTCATTCATCACGAAGTATGTTTGACGAATCAAAAAGATATGGCTCTTAAATTTTAGCACGTTTGCCCTATTTTACCGATCGTGTCCCAAGCAACTATTTCTGATTCGCAGAACTCAAACTCCATTACGGATCGAAAGTTTGATAACACAACTGGCTTGACTCAAGAATTGGAACAATTATTTTCAACGCAATGTGCCAAGTTCTTCAATAACGGCCTTCGGAAGGTCAAACGCAGAGAGAAATATATTTCTCTAGATGATGACTATGTACAGAAGTTTTTTGAATAGCAAAAATTAAATATCTATCAAGATTGTTTTTTAATAATAATTAAAACTTTACTCTCGTATTACTTATTCAGTTTTCTCT